>VZZY01020669.1:116679-128237 GCA_013400335.1 Eurystomus gularis
GTCATCAAGTTCTGCATGTACAATATAACAATTCTGTTCTGATCAATCTTCCCATCATTTCTGGTATGTTTTATTTAAGATCACTAATAAGATTATTTGGCTCAGTAGTACCAAAAAAAAGGTTGCAGAAACTATATTCACAAATAACTCTGAGGTCTGTCTTGTCACTACTACATATAGAGAAGTTTTACTTCCATCATAAAGTAGGGATGATATGGAATGGAGCATGTGCAATCAATTATTCATTTAACACTGTAGAGAAAATCTGATCTAAGTCTAGAGCAAGAGTTTTCATTGCAGACACTTTTTTTCCATGGAGGCATTGATCTCTGAACAGGGCATCTAACTCTGCTGACAGTAGACTTGATTTTCCTACCTACCTCTCGTGGACTGTTAGAAATAATTTGTAGAATCTCACAAACACTTCCAAAGAGCACGATCAGCCAAACTGTCTGTAAAAGGGATGAAAGGAGAAGAATAAAAAGCTGCAGAACAAGTACCCAGGGTCAGTAAAAAGCAAAAGAAACAAGACAGAGCCAGGTCATAAAAAATGAAGGCATATAAAGTGAAGAAAGTAACAAAAAAAGATAGGAACAGTTGTGTTATGGTATCACAACTATTCCAAGAAGGTAAAGGATGCACAATACTCTAGAGCTAGAGGATGGAGGCACACCCAGGGGAAGTTGTTCAGAAGCCATTTTGGTTTTCTGAAATTCCCATATTAGCACTTGCATTCATCACTTGCTTTTGCATTAGACTCTGTCAGACCCTGTCTGAAAATCTTGCTCCTTTTGCTATATGATTTAGACTGAGAAACTTAAATCTTAAATTAGCTCCAAATGTGTCCTGCTTTTATCATGTGAAAATACAAAATTCTTGACAAGTCAAACAATGCTTCACTGCAAAAAACACAAAATTCTGTCTCCTACTGCACACCAAATGTTAGGGCTGCACACACTTCCCATTGAGCACATCTGAGGAGCAATCAGCTATGTACTTTTGGGATTACTGATCAAGTTCCTTCTCCAGCCCCAAAACACCGTGTGTGTGTTGCATGACCTGTATTTGTGGGCACCTGTAATTTTGTTCAGCCACACAATTTTCATTTGACAAAGAGTGAGCATCCCTCCTAAAGAACAGAGCCTTGGGCCACGTTATCTTCTTTGCCAGCTCTTGTAGCCTCACATGAGGATGTCCCTTGCTCCCAACTCTTCTGGTGATGCTTGCCCTGCTATGCCTCACCAGTAGCTCTGGGGCTGCAGGCACTGAGTGATCCCAGAGACTTCAGGGACACTAGCAGCTGCAGCAGGAAGGTCACTGAGGTGACTGAAGCACCAACTGCTTAAAATTACGTTAAAGCATAAAAAGAACACTCGTAGTTTAGGTCCTTTGGTGGTGGTTTGTCATGAAAATGTGGCATCCATTTATATGCAGCAATTACTTATAATGGGAACAGTACAATTAGCTGCATGCTTTTTCCATTGTTCTGGTGATCATGAGCTGACTGTGGTTATTTTTAGATTATTTTGCTACTTGAAGTAATATAAGTAAACGTGTTATATTCAATAGGATCTGAGCAGTGTGCTGTTAGTAAATAGTATTTTTTACAAAGAATGAGCTATTCAGTGGCCCTCATAACATATGGAATTGCTTCTACTGCAGTCTTCACTGACCATGGCTTTTATAAAGAGAGCAGAAGTGCACAAGTCATTCCTGGATTTACACATTAAGGAGATGTTAAAAAATGAAGACAAGTTTTGAGATTTTCTCACATTTAAATCTTTACCTGTATGGACCGTGTTGTCCTCGCCTGAGACATCTTTCCTAAAACAGATTTATTCTCCACATGCATGAAACTTTAGGTTTTATTTTTTTTCTGGTAACATTAACACAAAAGACTAGCGTGTGCATACATTCACACAATGTGAAGTGTGCTGCCTCACAAAATCCCTGGCCATGTCCCAGAGCCCTCAGGCTCTGCCCAGATGGATGCCCAAGATGTGTGAGCCACACTCATATTTAATCAGATCAATGTTAACACCTCCACCAACAGACATGTTTAAGCCTAGGTAGAAGTAAGGTCTCCACTCTGATATGATTAATATCTAACCCTTATTGCTAAAATAAATACTTCAGCTCTTCTGACCACACATGACACGGTATCTATTCACCTCTCATGTCTGTGTACCCAGACACATTTTTAGAGTTAATCTCCTCTGATTAAAAATGCTGATACCCCCAAACTTCCTGTTTCCTAAGCAAAGATGGATCAGGAGAGTCTTTCTATGTCTCTTGGACCAAGAAAGAACTTTATCTTTTATCTCACATTTCACTAACACTTTCAGTGAACTGCAAAAAGAAAAGTTCACAGTAAAATCTAGTTTGCTGCTCCACCCAGGAAACTAGCATGTCAACAATAATAGCAGCAAATTTAACCAATTAAACCCTCTTCAGGAGAAACTCATTTCTGTCAGGTGTTAATATTTCTTATTTTCACCTTCTTAGTTTTATTCTATTTTCTTTTTTTAAAAAAAGGTTTTAATGTATTGAAGTTCACTTCCAGTTATTCTGTTCTTTCTCATTTGCACCATCTAAGGTTATCAGAACACATATGAGGACAATTCCTAAAAAGTAACTTAAGCTGAACCTCCATCCCAGGAAGCAGGTCTGGAATACACTCTCTTGAAGAATAATTCATTCCAGGAGAAAGGAAGGAGTGATCTTTTTAAGCAATTGCATTTACTGCAGGACTGCTGATGTAAAATATTTAAAATTAAGAGCAAAATAGTGGTATGTCTAAAACCAGACATTGCATGATCAGCAGAACTGCTAAGTTTTTGCAATCTTAACATATGACCGTGTATGATTATAAGCCATTTTGAACTGACTGCGATACAAAGAGAATCTTTTTCAGGGAAGGTGGTTAAATAAGCAAGAAACAATAGCAATATTCATGGCAAAGTCTGCACCTCTAATTGGACATGCTGATTCAGGCAAGGCTGCTAGCATTGCACGTGACATGATCTTATCTATAGATAGGGATCATGCAAACCATCCCATGGTCCATCTTGTCTACACATGATCAGAAGCTGTCTGAACAGAGGTGCTAAGCACCCTGGAAAACTATAGTCCTTACATGCTTGAGTTTGAAAATCCTGGCTAAACCTTGATTTTTCAAACTGCAATTTGAATTCACCCACTATTTCCTGGGGAATCTGATACGTATAGTTAAATGCTGGTTACAAACAAATCCATAGATAAAAGGTAAAATATATATGCTACCTGTTATTAATAATACTCATCCATTAAATGATCTGTTTTAAACTTTCCAAGTGCATTCTCTCAAAATCTCACTGAAGTCAAGAGAAACTATGACTTTAATGAGCAGGACTTCAAGTTGTGAGTGTGACAAGGTCCTGAGTCCACTTTAAAGAGGATCTGCCTAGGTGTTCTCCTCACCGTAAGCTCTCCAAAGAAGATTTTAAACGCAAAAAAGATAGGTTTTGATCCAAAGTAGTTTTATTTTTTCAAACAAGGAAGGCTCAGAGCAGCTAGAAGAGAAATAAAAAAGATTATACAGATGTTCCCATGTGCTCCTTGCATGTTCTTACTTCCAAGCTAACCAATTACTTTCTAAGTCACTGACTCAGTCCTTGCTTAAGCACCTTGAGGCTCTTTGAACTCTCTCCAAGATGTGACTTCCAGCTCTCTACTTAACCACTAACTGCTCCAGGTAGGATCAACCCTTCAGCTTCTGTGCCACTGGCTTCCACCTTCCTCAATATTTTTTAATAACACAAATGTATATCAATCAAATGAAATGAACACTGTGACTCAAAAATAGAAAATGGAATTGGAAATCACTCAAGAACCTTCTAATGTGCTCGTTTTTAAATCGAAGAACTAAAAACTTTGTGCCTTGGAGAGAAAGGGCAGGAAAAACGTTAAGAAGGATGCAGGAAGTTTGAAATGAAGAATTAATGTCTGTGCCTCTGCAGAAGATACAAACTAAAATACTAGAAGTATGTTGTTCATGATAATCTTACAAATGATACCGAGATATATTTTTTTTTATTTTAAGGGCTAGTATTGTGTACCGAAATGCCAGTCAACTCTTGGTTTGCTAACAGATTCCTGTTAAAAAGGACAAGGTCTTTTCTTGTGTGTTTCTCCACAACATCCTGGCTTAGACTTTAGCTAATTGACATTCAATGCAATTCTATTTCAACATAATTGAAAAAATACTGCGAAAATTCTAATATGCCATTTTGCTACTGGTTCAATATATATTTGTCAGGTAAGACACATTTGGTGCATATTTGCAATAAAAATATTTTTGTTTTTTTCAGTGGGGAGAGAAGACATGAGTTAAAGTTTCAGATTGAACTATGATATATCTTTACTACAAAACATTACAAATTAATGGAATATTCTAATTGCACTGGGTTTTTAATAATCTGCTTTTCTGATAAAACAAACAGGCAAGTTTAAAAAAACCTTCCTCCCTCACCCTCATTACTTCCTGACAGCTTTTTAGGAAGTTGTGGCTCTGGTAGAAAAAAAGTGAGAATAGAACGAGAACTTACAATGAAAGAAAAACAAAGAAAACCAGAAAAATAAACAGAAAAAAGAAAATCTAAAATTTGCTACTTTTCTAAAATTCTTCCAACTAACTCAAGTTTCAGATGATATGATAAGGATAAATAATAGAACCTTAACTCATGTAACCCAGCCATATTTTAAAGATATATTCACTTCCAGGCAGAACTGGATGGGAATCATTTTGCTTTCTACAGGCTATGCAAAAAGAACCAAACCAGCCAGAGGTCGGTTTTGTGGATGAGTGTGGGGCAGAATGATTAGTGGAGGGCAGTGAAGGATGTACAGCAAGGATCCTTGAGCACATAATTACTGTCTGTGCAACTGAAGAGAATTGTACATTACCTTGATTTGCATGCAAAAGGTACCAGTATTGCTACAGGTTTAGTAGGTTTTCTTCCTCCATTTGGTTCTTAAGCAGGCTGTGTTTTGCTTACTCTCACCTAAGCTTTGCATCTGGAAAGGCTGTTTTGCTCTCTGACGGGTCATTCTAAAATTCAATGGCCAATAGGAAGAGAGTGTAGATGGCAGACATGAAATTTGTTCATGATACAATAACCTGAGCTACAAATCAAGACCCTTTATTTCACTGCTACTGTAACTCAGGGTTGGCCACCTGGAGCAAAGAACACATTTTTGTTTTGTTCTCTTCTTAGTAGTTATTTGTCTATGTTCCCCTTCCGAGGAATGTTTTACTGTCTAAAATTACTTAATCCTAACCAGAGATCCTCTAACAAACAACAACAGAACATCAAAGGTGACTAAAGGAGGAAGATCAAACAGGAATTAGGCAATCCAGGGAGCAATTAGAGGACATCAAAACTACCCTGAGGGAGAGAACAGGACTGAGCTAGCCCACCCCAGTTGAACAGTCCTATTGACTTTGATCAGCAGGGAAAATGTGGATGAGTTGAGGGAGGTCTGTTGATAGCCCAGATCTCAGACAACCTAGCTGAATACACCCTCTTAGTACCTCTTAGTGTACTTTGGAATTTGACTTGACAGTTTAAGGAACTGTATCTGTCTGGTTTATTCTTTTTAAACACAAAAATCTATGTGGAAAAAACCATCTTTTTTCTTCTGAATGTCCTGTTAAAATACCACATGATTTCTGTTTTTTCAAAGACCTTTGATTAACTATTACTCTAATCAAACTATGATAAGTTGATTTTGCTCCAGAATAACAGTTGCATTTCACTGGAAGCTAAGGCCATGATATATAGAGCAGACATTTCTGTCCCAGATTGTGTCATACTGGTAAAGTTGCTAATGACTCATCTTTTAGGCCTGTGAGGCATCTTGCCCAAGCTAGTCAGCTAGGCTCCCACTGTTGTTTACAGCAAGATGGGCATTTCTAAAGGGCAACAATGACAAAACCACAGACATGTTGGCTGGAGGGGATGCCTGAAGGCCTCTTCACCAGCCTCCTGCTCAGAGAAGGACTATTGCCAAGCACTACCTCATATCAACCGTGGCTTTGTCTAATCGAATCTTGAGAATCTCTGAAAGAGTATTTCTAGCATTTCTGTGTAACCATTGCCAGTGTCACACTACCGTCCCGGAAAAAAAAAAAAAAGTTATGTGATATCCAGCCTAAACTTGTCAATTCACAATTTACAACCATTGCAACTTGCTATCTATATACATCATCTGCCACTGCAAAGAATTGTTTCACTTTATCAATTTTTGTAGTTTCTCTTCAAGGTGACATAGGTTGCTGTTGGACCACAATGTGTCCCCACTTCACCAGGTGAAACAAACCCACATCCCTCAGTCTATGCTCATAGGCTGTGTCCTCAAGGCCCTTGGGCATCCTTGTGGTCCTCCTTCCAGTTTTTCATCATCCCCTTTGATCTGGAGAGCGCAGAATGGGATGTGTATTTCCAGATGGGATCTCACATGCACCAACTGAGGAGGAGAGCAGCTTCGCTTGATCTGCTGACTATATTTCTCCTGATGATGCTCATTCTTTTAAAATTAAGAACAGAAAGCATTTACACTGTACTGGAGAGCTCAACTGGGTTTGTTCAAGGCTGCCTCTAGGACCCTTCTTAGGATTTGATATCCCCATGGCCAGGAGCAGCAGGGGCTCCCTAGGAGCAGGAGGGCAGGGTCTGTCCCACCTCCCAACCAGGAGTAGGGCAGCTGGGGACACTGGGACAGCCCTGGGCATTAGACACCTCACAGGAAACTGGGATGAGCCAAGGCTGGGGCAGGATTTTAACCCATGGGTTGGGATCAGGCCCACTGGGGGTCAGACACAGTCCTGGGATGGCTGGGCAGGGCCACTGAGATGGGGCTGAGCTGAGGCCAGGCTGGAAATGGCATTTATCTTAAAAGCCGGGCTGCTTGCCCTCACAGGTGGGCCCTGGCTTTCTCCACAGCAGCTCCCTCTCCTCAGGGACAAGCTCTGCTCTCTCCAGGCTGGCCCCGCACTCCAGCGGCCAGGGCCCTGGGTTCAAGGTGTCCAGGATCCCAACAGTATCCATCTGGGAAAAGGGCACAAGTCCTACTGCATTTGTCAGACAGGCACTGGGTTTTATTTATAGCTGTAAAACATGTGGCTGGGTGGCTCTAATCCTGGCTGAGGCCTCCAGGCACAGCTGTAGTACCAATAATAGCCTGGAATCTCTTCTTGGTGAGGTATTTCCTCAGTATAGGCAAGGGATTAAACTAATAACACCCAATTTCCCGTTACGCTGATATTAAGGAAAGCTACCCTGTGGGAAACCAGGAGCTCATTGGTTCAAGTACATTTTCCTTTGGGAAAGTCTCATCAGGGGATTATTTTTTTTTTATCATTACGGGCCAACTCTTCCACCAGGTAGGTCAGCTGGCTATTGAGTGAGGGTCTGTGTTTTCCTATGTTTTAAGCAGCTTGCCAAAGCAAGGCTTAATAGTATTTTTAATTTTTATTTAACATTTTTTCTTAGCATATTGTTTAAAAAGACAGAAAGATGAAAAGTGGGTTATCCTCTTGCACTATCTATTTTTCAAGCCAGAGTTCACTAGCCAATGCACATTGATAAGTGTTTTATCCCCATGGTGTCACTTGTGATAGTTCTGTGGGATTAAAAAAAAAAAAAAAAAAGAAAGAAAAAGCAATTGCAACTGTAAATTATACTGATTGATTTAAGATACGATAGGCATCTCTCCTTGGACATACACACTATGACCAGGTAACCTGATTGAAGTGTAGATTCAGAGATAATTTGGAAGACAACTTTTCCTTTTTTGCAAGTTTATATAGAACCCATCCCAGGAATTTTTTATTATAAAGAAACCAACAACACATGTTCAGGTGATCTGCAAGACACAAGGCAAATAAAGATACCCCAGTATGTTCCACACAAGGTACACTCTTGCTTGAACTTGGAAGGAACCTTTTCTGTAATGTAACCAGTGAAGGAGTAATTTTCCCCAGAAATTCATATTATATTCAGGAAAGGAGAATGGCAGCTTTTTAAGATATTAGCAACATCACTTTCCCAACTGAAAGGAAGAAGGATATGTGAGTCCGGCTTCTGTGGAAACAACAGCCTCAGTCTTCTTTGCTGGGCCAGAAGATATCATAAAGTTTTGATTGCCTCTGACTGATATGACTGGGAAGAAGCATGAGATATGTCAATAAGTGTGCATCTGAGTATAGTATAAGCTTTCCCGGGTAGTTGAAAAAGCCTTGTGAACAAGCATTTATGAATTTATATAAATGATTTAGCTGGTAGCCTGAGTTTGGCACACTTGCTGACATGTCATCCAGCTCCCCTATGACATTCAATTTGCATATATAATAGAAATAAAAGGCAATATTACATGCTTTCAAAATAAGTCTGAGTTTTGCTTCTGCCTTTAAAAAATTAAAGAGCAGATGCGTTTAAGCTTTGGAGTCTGGTGTTGGTATAATAAAAACAGTTAAAATACAAGTTTCTACGGTGCTTTTTCATTAGTTATTTTGACAATATGTTCCTCATTACTATTATTGATGAACAGAATCGTCCTAAATAATACAAGAGGCCATGATTCCATGCCTGCCACAGTCAGTGCAAAGTGTTTCTATTGTCAGGTATCTGAAGACATATTGACCTTTCTTGAATGCCTCATTTTATATCCAGAGATAGAATGTTAACGTGGAGATATACACTAAACTGAAGAGGATTTAAGCTTGTATTTCTTATGTCTGAATTTTTAGCAAAACAAAAGATAAAAGTATTAACTGTTTGATCTTTTAGAATTTTCTTGTTAACTACTTCAGCAAAGCAAAAGCTATAAAACTAAATTACTGGTATGGAATAAAACCAGCAAGTGGCAGTATTTGACAAAAATCTGAGAGGTTAGTAGAAAACTTTTAAAAGCAAATGGAGATTTACACTATGTTTAAGTATAAGGTAAGCACTTCTCCTAGCATTCAGAAAAAAAGATATCTCATTTCCAGTACAAATATCTTATTTTGTTGTTAGGCCAACTCCTCAACTAGAGAAACTGGAAACAGAAGACAAATTTCTCATGGATATTTATATGCAGGGTCAACAAAAATGATCCTACACATTTTATAAAAATTCTTCTATGAAAACTGGCTGAGAATAGAAAGATACATAAAAACCATTTGGAAGTCTTATTTATCAGAAACCTTCCCTGCCACCAATTTAGAATACTATGCAATTAATATTAAAATAATAGAATTGTCTACGTTGGAAAAAACCTTTAAAATCACCGAGTCCAACCATAAACCTAACACCTCATACTCTATTGGATTCCACAGGGCATGAAAAAAGTCTAACTTAAATGACTTATGAGGCATTAATAATATATTAACCAAGAGCCTGGAGGTTACATGCAGCTTAAAGTAAACGGCAAGAATGCCATATAGCATGTTAAGGCTAATTGCCTAATTAGAGTGAAAATGTCTTTGCACTTTTAATCTCACTCTCAGAATGACATATGTATAGCACAGGTACTTCTAATGCATAGTACAATAGTCTAGCAAGTCCCCAAATGCTAAAATCTTTTCAGAACGATTTTAATTTCCTATAGAAAACATAACGAATTTTGACTATGCACTTTACTTTTTAAAAGAATCACTGTAAAGCACCAAAATGCCACAAAACCAACTGCCATCACATTTTCCTAAATGCTACAAACATCCCAATTCAATGATATCCCTGTATCACTGTGCTTAATTATCTAACCTCAGATGTTCTGCTGCTTTTAGTATGGGCACTGCAGGATGACAGATTTACAACTGCCAAGACGCTCTAATGTGAGTTGCATTTCCGGGACAAAAACTTACTCATGCCAACACTTGCACTTCGTAGGTCAAAAGTGCCTGAGCTTTTCCCGGACCAGGAAACAAATTTAATTTTCAGATTAAGACATGCATATGTCCCAACACTGATTACAAACATAGAGGAGGTGCTACACATAGCAGCTGCTTGCTGAATTGACATCGAGGTGTTGAATGTTTTAACCTGTTTCTTCTCTAAACTCTCTTCTACTTCAGACTGGTCACTGTAAAACAGCTGATGTGTATGTGTATGAGTTTCTGGGCAACTTAAGTGGGTTAAAATAGCAGACTAAGCCCAGCCCAGACTAACGGTATTTAGAAATGTACCCAATTTAGAAGTGTATCTAAATGGTAGAGTCATACAGGAGTCTCTGACTACCCTAGAAACTCAGTAATCATTCTACTGATGGCATGTCAGTAAGCCTAGCTCCTATCTCCTCCCCTATCTCCAGACACAGATTGAGCCTGCAGGCTCCCAGTTAGCCAGCTGCCAGCTCACTGGGAGGTTGCAGGATGTTTTAAAGGATTCAGGATTCTCACAAGAGAAAATACTTCTGTGCTTCCGTTAGCTAACTCCTTTTTAGGATACAGTCATGTCTCACTTTGGAGAAGAGAGACATAGTCACTCAGGAAAAACATAATCAAATAGCACTTTTGCAGCAAGAGTTACAAATAATGACTCATCTCAGCATATTTTGATTTCAGCACTCAGAGCACGCTGCCAGGCTCCGATTTCCTAAACGAAGTGTTTGACTTTGTGGTTACAAAAAAAAAAGAAAAAAAAAAAAAAACCCATTTTTGGGCTAAACCCAAATTTCCACTGTGAGATTCAGAGTGAGAATTACTGTGGATAAGTTTTAGGCAGGAATGGCCTCTCCATTGTTCACTGAAGAAAAGCCATGCAGGAAACCCTGCAAAGTGCTGTGGCTTATTTCTGGTGTGGACCTGGGGGTGCTGACATTCATCCTTTGTAAGAGAATATGTTGTTGTTACGCTTAATAGGTTAGTTGTGATCACTGTTTTTGTCATGACAGAAATGATATTCCAATGTCTTCACCTGGTATAGTCAAGAGCATGGCGACAATTGGAGAAAAGGCATCTACTTTGGACCCGACATCACGTAAGAAAGACAACGTATTTAGGGCAATATTAGAAATCTCAGAGGTAATCTTGTTTTGTCTTCTCACACAAGATTTGTTTGGAGAAAGTGTTGAGATCATGGGAGCTAGGGCTACAACCACTGCCTACAACCACTCTCGTAAATCTGAGTTACATTCTGGTGATCCCGTTGCACCTCCTTGACAGTGCACACACCTCTCCAAAACCGTAATTCGGGAGAAATCTGACAGATTTGCCTGGCTCAGCAGCAGAAGCTGCAGCACTCCGAGGGGGTAGTCCACGGGTTGTTTATGCGAGCCTTTCAGACCAGGGCAGAAACGGGGCTCAGTCTGTCCAAAATACTTTTTCCCACAGGGGTTTCTCCCTCCCTTCTCTTCCCCTCCCCACCTCTTCTCTCCGCTTTCTGTTCTCCTTCCCCCTCCTCCCCTCCCTTCCCTCCATTTCCCTCCCTTCTCTCCGCTCCGGAGCTGCACGCAGCCCGCCGGGGCACCTTCACCCCCTCCCTTCCCGGGGCCGGAGGCGAGGCCCGGGGGGCAGCAGCCCGGGGGGGAGGAGGGCG
>VZZY01020669.1:128875-147261 GCA_013400335.1 Eurystomus gularis
GGGGCTGGCGGTGCCCCGGAGCGCTCCTCCCCGGCCGTGGCAGCGCGGGCGGCCGGTGGGGTCTGCCCGGTGCCCCCGGGCTTGCAGGGGCCGTTAGAGGTGGATATTCCGGTGAGCCTGCGAGCATCGTGTCTCCTGCTTAATCGTCCCTGGGAGGATGTTGCCGCTTCCTTAGCACCCCGCGTCAAAGCCCGCGCAGCTGGCAGGAGGGCGGGCGGGCGTCCCTGCGGCCGTTCCTGGCCCCTTCTGAGGCGTGGTGGGGACGGGTGAGCAAACCGGGACCCAGACCCCGGCCTGACGGAAAACTAACCCGGCTCACGTTCCTGCAGAGACCTGGGGACGTTTTTTAATGTCCTCTGTTTTAAATCAGGCACTAATGCGTCAGTTGACGTGTCTGGCCGAACTTCTGTAAGGTCTGGTCACTGTTCAGAGCAGGGCTGTGTTGTTAATAAAATTCAGTATTGAGTCAGTGAATGATTCAGTGATGGACGGGCCTTTAATTGGCGTTGGTTTCACTGAGGCCGTCACCTTTCCAGCCGTGTTTGGCAGTAATAAACCCAGCGCTCTAAGCGAGCATCACACGCTGTCTCGTTTCCAGGCCGTTCTGTGAGGAGTGGACTTGTTCCACTGACCTGCTTAAATGGGATGGGACTGCGGCTTAAAAGGCGCTTGGCACCAGCTCCGGCCTTCCCGTACACACACACAGCCGTGGAAGTGGAGGGAGCTTGGCCACGGAACGTTCTGCGGGGCCTCCTGGAATAGACTCGCGACTTTGTCAGATATTTTCAAAAGGGAAAAAAAAAAGCCTCGGCTTGTTTCAGCTTCCAAGTGTTATGATTCAATGTGAAGAGTACAGTCATTTACCATCGGCCGAATCGCGCTTTGGCAGGAAGCGCGGACTTTTGGCAGAATGGGATTCGTCCTGCAGTACTTGTAAACCTTTTAGGGAACAATACAGGAAGTGGGTGGTTAATGTTTCTTACATTTCAAACAAAGTACATTTACAGAACACCTTTTGCCTTGAGATTACAGGAAACTGTGTGAAGCTAGTTTTTGTGAATCATCTTAAATGTAAAAATTTAAAAAAAAAAAAAGACAGAAAATCTTTAGAGTATGGAGTCAAGTCTTGGTGGCTTGGTTTCATGTTAAAGGTAGAAGGGCCTGCAACAGCAGAAAGTGTTAGGTGAGACCTAGCCAGGGTGGAGCTCGCCTTATAGTTGGTATTTATAATCTTGCAGCGAGTCAGAGGAGAATGTGTGCACAATGCAAGCTTTATACTCGTCTAACCCCACTAATATATTAAATTGTCTAGTATCCCAAATCTGAATTATCATTCAGGTATAATGCAAGCTGCAGTGCAGCAGAAGTAGTGAAAAAGAAGTTACAAACATTTTTGCAGCTTGACAAAGAACTGTAATTCTCAAAATATGCCTGTGGATGATCAGCATTCTTCCAAATGTAATGCTGCCTTACTTGTCATCCTTTTTCACCAACTGAGGAAGAGACTGTTACAAATAAAATAAGTAATGCTTAATAACTCCTGCTACAGTTCTGCTGACTGGCTGGGCCAGCAGAGGATGGGCCAGAAGGTAGTCAGGCAATACAGATTTCTGGGACAAAGAACAATGATACAATTTAGTCATCTGTAGTTTGAAGGTACCAATTGCCTACCTTTAGCTGTAGGATGTACTTGCAGAATAATTATTACATGTCTGAGGTACTCATTGAATGACCAGATGGTTTACTGCTCATTTTTATCTTACTGCTCTGCAGGACAGGAGTACTGAACAGCAGTGTAATGCTTCACCGAGGTAGCCCATCATCCGCAGAAGGCATTCTACACTTGAGAATAGTTTCTTCTTTTAAGCATGAAAATAAAGAGGAGTTATTTCATCCCTGGTTTGCCTCTCAGTTTGTCTTTCATGTGAAGCCTGTACATTAAAAGTATTTTCCTTAGTTGTAGTGTTGATAGCTAGGTAATTGGAAATAATTAATTAATTTCAATTGAATGCTTTCCCCTTTAAAAGATGGATTTATGAAATCCTGCAAAGGGTGTTGCTGATGGGTTAAGCTCATTTCTACTGGCATTGGTGAATTCTACATTCTCGTCAGTTTTATTTCTTCCTTAGGACGGAGACTGACCTGTGCAAAGTAATTTTGTATGAAAACACTCTAAGTTTTTCCTCAATTATAAGTATATAGTTAAATTGGTTTTTGCTGAGCACTGGTGCTGAAAACTGTCCCGTTTTAGAAGCAGAGTTGACTTTGCTCTACCTCACATATAATTTGTTATATGGATTAAAACAGCATGGGGCCCAGACCGACAGTGCAGCCAATTGTTTTTCCCCACATATCAAAAATGTCTACTCCTGATCTCAGGCTCTCTTTTGAAAACTGTTCATAACATTACTCGTTGCTGACCTTGCCAGTGCTACTTCTGGCTGTACATTTTCTCACTCTTTCCTGCTTCCCCCACTTTCTGGCACTTCCCCCTTCCCTACTGCAGGCTGGGATCCACAGCTTAGATTTCTTCTGCGGGGTGGATCCTGCCAGCTCTGAAAGTTCTCGTGAAGCCTTACATGAGCACGTGGTTTCCCCCAAGATGAGGCTGTTGCCCAGACTCTTCGTAGGACAAGGGCTGGTATCCCAGTCAGCAGGTCCTGTGCTAACTTTCCTTAAGAATAGAGACCCACCTCCAAAACAGCTTTCAAAACCACTTCATGCCTTAAGTACAGTCCTGGAAGTTCCTTTCATCTTTAGCTAAATATGGAGTACTCATATATTCATGGAAATTGCTGAAACATTTATATTAGACCATTTAAATGGTGGAAGAATGTAAAATTCTGCATACAGTACTATTGCCATCCTCTCTTCCCCAAGTTGTATCCTGTCTTACATTTCTTTAGGGGATTTCTGTGTTTTACAGCCATTTCTAGTTCATGGTGGTTTTAATTCTGACAGGGTCCTTTGAGTATTGATGCAATATGTTACTATTTCTATCTTGCCTAAACATGACCAAAATCCAAACCTGTCTACAGGACTAGTTACACATACTCAGACAAATACTAAAATTTGTTCAAAGTTTTTCTTGGCAGCACCTGGGTGCTTTCTGATTTTTTGTTAGCTGTACAAGCATAATTGCATTCACTGCAGTTGGGTCTCTAAGACTGAGCAAGAGTAGAAACTAACTTTCTGCTGTAAGCAAAAGAGGTAAAAATTGACAAAAAATAATTGCCACGAAGGAAAGTGGACTTGATTTGCACTAAGAATGGCATGCAAGTTATTGAGGAAAAAAGTTATTTTGAAATAAGTCACTTGTAATAGTATTTGCTATCGATAATTTCTGCTTTGGCTCTCCTGCATGTCTGATAAGAGTAAAACACTTTTTCAATACTCGAGTATATTTTTAAGTGATCAGCCCTTAATAGGACTTTTAAAATTGCAGTCATTCCAGGTGACTAGCTTTTGAAGGTAGTCACTGAAATGAAATTGAAGGCCACAGTGTCAGTGTTGCTTGTTACTGCTTTTGTTTACGTGATTCCAACACATACTACAAATTGGATAGTTTACAGGCATACCTATTTGTTTATTTTCATTTCTGGTTTGTAGTGTAAATGTCAAGGAAGGGAAAGGAGAAAGCATTAGTTGTTTAATTCTATGCCGACTTTCTAGACAGCTGTCTAGGAAGTACTTACATTTTTTTCATAGCTCCATGAGAATTTTTGTGGAATTGTTGTACTGATCCAGCCATCATCATTTTGTGCTGCCATCAGTTGCCTGATCACACAGGCCAACACTGAACTCAGCAACATCCCCTTGAAAGTTTCCTTTGAGACAGTCCTGCCATAGGTTCCTGTGGGTCCAGCTCCTGTGCTGCCCACTGTGGTGCCAGCATCGCCTGCTAGACACAACAGACAGAGATGGCTCCCTCAGTGGCCCTTCACATGGAAGGACACCACTGAGAGAGCTCAGCAAGATGCAAGGTTTGCAGTTTAGGTTTAACAAAGCGAAGTGCCAGGTCATGCGCTTTGGTCACAACAACCCCCTGCAACGCTACAACCTTGGGGAGGAGTGGCTGGAAAGCTGCCTGGCAGAGAAGGACCTGGAGGTGTTGGTTGACAGCCAGCTGAACATGAGCCAACAGTGTGCCCAGGTGGCCAAGAGGGCCAACGGCGTCCTGGCCTGTGTCAGAAACGGTGTGACCAGCAGGAGCAGGGAGGTGATTGTGCCCCTGTACTCGGCACTCGTGAGACCGCACCTTGAGTACTGTGTNGCTGGTGTTGGTCTCTTCTCTCAGATTAGTAATGATAGGATGAGGGGAAATGGCCTCAAGTTGTGTCAGGGGAGGTTTAGATTAGATATTAGGAAGAAATTGTTTACTGAGAGAGTGGCTGGGCACTGGAACAGACTGCCCAGGGAGATGGTGGAGTCACCATCCCTGGAGGTGTTTAAAAAATGAGTAGATGTAGCACTTGAGGCTATGGTCTAGTGGCTAGAGAGATGTTAGGATGAAGGTTGGATTTGATGATCCTGGTGGTCCCTTCCCACCATAATGTTCCTATATACCTTCTATAACAAGCCCCAACAGAAGCCACACCCAACAGGAAGCTCTTCCAACTGATCGGCTCCTTGTTAATATAATCCTGGCCTCACCCACCACCCCAACCACAACCACCTGGGTGAGGGCAGAGCCACAAAGACACAGGTGGGCCAGGTTCTGCCTCTGGAACATGAAGCCAGTAAGAAAAACAAAATGTTCTGCTAGGTTGTGACTCATCCACAGGTCAGCTCCAAGCTGGGGCCCACAGCTCAGGCCCCAGCACTTCAGGAATCCAGTGTATACTCATAATGCCAATGAAAAGCGTTACTGATGGTTTTCAAGAGTATCTATCTTAATATAATTTTAAAAACTCCAACAGAATTACACAAATCACGCATCTCTTTGGAGCATATGTGAGTTACCAAAGAGATAGGGGTAATGGAAACATAATGACATTTTGCATTTCAGTGTTGATTTGTGATAACATTATGCCTCTTAACAGAGGTATTTAGGGGGAAGAAATGGGAATATGTATGAATTCTGTCAGTGCAGGAGTCTCTGGGCTATTACAGCAGAAGGATGCATGCTATTTGCAGATCTGCCGTTCGCAAACGGTGCATTATCAGCCAGCAAACCACCAACACATTCTCATCTGAAAAATGCAGGATCCTTCCTTCTGATCAGATCTTTGAAAGCCTTTTAGAAAACTTCTGGTAGATTAAGCAATTAAGACAGGAAATAAATATACCTTGACAATGTGAAATACAATTGTAGTTTCAAATCTGGACTGTGAATAAGCTTGAACACTTCACTGCTTAGCATTAACTTTCATACAGGAGGTAGCTGAGAGACGTAACACTAGTATAAGGTTTTAAAAGATAGAAATTTGAATATACTTAGTGTTCAAAAAACAAGAACAGATACTGAAGGTTTACTTGACTTATTTAAGAATAACTGAATACAGACACAGATCCTGACAGACTCATGGCTGGGCAGCAAACTGTTAGATGCCAATGATGATGTGCTTGAATTGCACAAAGCAGGGAGAAAACATAAGATCATTTAAATAAAAATTATCTTTGGTCTTCCTTCATGGAAATTTTATGATCAAGTGCAGAATTCAATCTGAGATTAAAACACCTACATTTAGGTATGTATACACAGGAGTCTATAGCCACGTTTGGTGTCTGAGCTTCCCTTCTAGTGAGTAGCAGCTCAGCCAATACAGTCTATATTGTCTGGAGCAGGACTTGACTCACCCAAAAGGGCACCTAGAACTCAATTCATTTGCTGACTATAGTATCTAGAACCATTTGAATTCCCTTGAGAAAATTTCTAGCCTCCAGCTCCCTCTCCAAAAAGGACACAGGTCTCCCACTTAACCTGTTTCATACCTGCTTGCTCTCCACAGATAGCTCAGGTAGCCTAGGACATCTAAACCAACACCAGGCATCACCGTTCAGACAACTGAATTATGCTGCTACTGTTCGGGCTGCTTATGCATTCTCCAGCCTTCTCCAGCATGAGTGTGTTGACTTGTCTTCTGTTGACAATAAAAGGAGCTTAAACATCTGTATGTAGATGTTTATATTTATTTGTCTAAACAAAAGCTTGAAATGTTTTTCAGAAGAGAATGTTTTCATGGTATTTTCAACAGAAAGAAACTACTTGCAAAAATCAGGCTAAAGGAGTCGTACACAAGACAGAAAGTCACTTAAAGTATGTTAATTGTTGCTGAGAGAAGAGTATTTATCCTTCATTAGGCCCCGTTCGCTGAGTATCAGCAAATCAAATGGATGCTGCAAAAGATACCAAACCTCCCCAGCAAAGCAACTGGTGTGTAGGATGGGTATAGAGGGTGTGTGGGATGTGGACTCTGCTAAAGCCATTCCCAGGCAATCTGTCTGTATTGCTGATGGAACAAGCCAGGACCAAGGCATGAATGTGTTAAGGAGACATTTGCAGATCTTGCAGAATGTGCTGGGTTGTTAGCAGGGGCAGAAGGGCACTGATAGAGTGTTTGGCATTTACTGGGAGACATTAGGCAAAGCTGCTGAGGGATGCAGCAGAAGGCTGAGTCTTAATTTCAAGAGCATATCTGCAAGTCGCTAGATCCACTAGTGAGAAAGTATTTTTGTCATCTCAGCAGCAAGTTAAGCCTCATCAAATTCTTTGTTGAAGAGTGGGAAAACATGTGGAGCAAAATCATACCCATCATTTCCTGCAAGTATCTTTCTGTATATTTAACAAACTGTCATCAGAGGAATACATTGTCTTATGTTACAGTTAATAAATACAATCTCTGGTTTTCATCTTTTTTACTAAGATGTATTTTTGACCAGTAAATACTTAACATTTGAGTGTTAAAATGCTAAATGTGTATTTATTTACCGAAAGATGTCTGTAGTGCGTAAAACAAAAGATCTGTTTGACCTAGTATGTGTTCTTTGAGGGTAACTGAAAGAGGCAGCTTATAAACAAGTAGATGGCACACAACAGTATGTAGTGGTTCATCCCTATAATAACTTGCATCTTAGGGATTTTCTGAGCTGAAGATTTTTGCCATATTATATTTAAATCCTGATGGATTTCTCCTCCACAAATTGTTTAACCTCTTTTTTTTCAATAATTTAGCTGTTACTTACACCAGTAACTTTGGTGACAAGGAGTACTACACAAACTACATGGTGTAAATTGTTCTCTAATTTTGTTTGAAGCCTGCAAGTTGTTAAGCTTCACTTGGTGTCCCCCATTTTTTCTGTTGGAAGACAGTGAATAATACTTGATCCTGCTCTGTCATCTCAATAACAGCTGTGGTTTTATGACCTTTGATCCTAAGCTTCCACACTCATTTCTTTTTAATGTTGAGAAGTCTTCTCACTGGAAGGTCGATCTTCTTAACCTCTCATCATGTAAGTTGTTCCCTCCACACTCTGCTGTGTTTTGAAGTGAGGGAATTATAACTTGCCCCAGTATTTACATGAACAGATCTGGTGTATGGGCTAACTGGATTTATACAGCAGCATTAGGATCATCTCTGTTTTTTCTGTCTCTTTCCTATGAATTCCCAACATTGTATTTCCTTCTCTTGAACTGCTGTTTTCATGGAATTACCAAGGGAAGCTTAAGATCTTGCCCATAAGTAGTAATGATAGTTCTAGGCCCATCCTTTTATATGTAAAGTTTCGTTTTCTCCACTTTGTATTAATATGCATTAAGTCAGCATTTTAATAGCCATTCATGGACTGATAGCTCCTTCTGTTGTTCTTCCTTCTAAGACTTTGTTAAAATAGATCAATATCATAAGCCAAACTTTGTTCTCTCCGTTGTTCATCCCTCTTCCAACTTAAGAATAAATTGAACAATGCAGAACACATCACAGCTCTCTGTTAAATTACTGGTGATCTTCTACCACTATGAAAAATTGCCATTTACTACCAACATTTCTTTATATGCTTATCTGGACTGTGTCAGATAGTTGCTTTCTATCTGTTTCAAAAGATTCTCTTCTAATTCCCAAAGCTTTGGGAGTTTGGACTGTGGTCAGCAGAAGACTTTTTCGTTTGTTCTACAGAAACATTTTAGAAAGCCATGAAGATTATGCAAATCAGTGGATCCCAGTTGAAAACCACAGTTTTAAACATTTTTCAGTCTTCCTGATTCTACAAACAGATCGCTTCAGTGCTTCTGCTGTTACTCAGCTTTCCCAACCAACAGTGATATTAGAAGTGATGAGTTATATCAATTTTCATCATTACTTTTGGGAATTCAGGGGCATGAGGGACATTGAATAAGAAATTTTTGAGTAGCAGAGACAAATAAAGGATTACTCACTGGAAAAATTAAGAAATGGATGCTTGGACATAACAGGGAGGTGCCTGTCCCTTGCGTCATCAGGAGGTTCTGGATCTGAGACACAGGGAAAGCAGTGACTGTTTCATCTAAATCGTGGTAAACACATGCCTAAGAGTAAAATATGACTGATAAATATTCCTCAGTTTTTCTGAGTAGCTCTTACTGATTTCTTTCCAAGGTGAGGTCAGTGCTCATTAAGAGATGAGATGGGTGTCATTAAGCAGTAGAAAATGTGGTCATTTAGATATTAAATAAATGTTAGTCTTACGGATTGGCTTGTAAGTAAACTAAATTAGAAGGTTGAAAGTCCAGCAGAAAAGAAAAAAAGAAAGTATAGGCAGTAAAGAAGACAACAGAGCTCAGGGTAAAGATAGAAGGAAGCTGTGGAAAGAAAACAACATAATATAGTAGAAGAAATTTCTGTTGCTATCACAACATAAAAAAATAGCTGACAACTATTCAGAAAATAACAAAATAAGAAACAGTGTGTGATGTGTAAAATTGCACAATATTTTATTTTTTAATTACACAATGTCTTTTTACAGGATTTCTTTTATTGTTTATAATGGGTAAAATGAAAATGCTAGATGAATGTTTTCAGGCCCCAGTTCTATTTTGAACAATTGAAAAACTAAATTTCAATCCATCTTGATTAATCTCTCAAAATGGTATTTTTTCAATTATTTCTTTTTGGATTTGTATTTCTGAGACACTCAAAGCTTACTGTAGTTTGTTTACAGTATTTTTACCCAGTTCATATATTTGTGATCAAATATTTTTTACACTTTAGATCTCATCTTGCAAATGTGAACTTATGCTTAGCTTTGTATACATGAGTACTCACCAGGCTTCTGATTCTTCCTGGGCTTGGACATTTACTGAGTCTCCTTCCAGCAAGCCAAAGTATTTACAGCATTATAGACTAAGACTTCACTTACAGAAAAGGTCCATTTATAAAGGTGACATTTAAAACCTCTATCACACAAGCTAAATATTTATAGTTGCTTGTCTTTCTGTACAAGTTTATGTATAAAAATAAGTTAATATTTTAAATACTTGTGTATATGTCTGTGTTTATATACACATCTACACATGGTATACATATTGTGTGTGCATATATATACAGTAAAAGGGAAAGAACTGAGCCAAATTGTCTTTATCATTTGTTCCATTTGAATTTGATGAAAAAAAAAAAAAAATAGATTTACAGGCTTTATTATTGCAAACTTGGCCAAAGTTTCAAGACAATCCAAAGAGATGGGGCAATGAGAGCTGGCTGAGCTGAAATGGAGTGACTCAGATATTTCCTTTTACTTCCTTTGCTTATCAGGCTGCCAAATTGTATTTCTTTTTGGTATGGAATTATTACTGTTCCTAATGAGAGTCAAATGACTCTTTTAAAATTGAACGAATGTTTAATTTATTGCAAATAACAAAGATTCTCAAACTTCTTGAGAAAGACACATGGGGGAGAGCCTGCTATGGGCTTTCAGCTTCATGTCTTTTTGTTTAATCTGTATTTACACAGATTAGGAAAGATTAAGACCTGGGAGACTTTTGGAGAGTGCAGTGCCTGGCATGATTTCTTGCATCTTGTGAAAGTTTGTAGAATCAAAACTGTGAAGTTTGGTACAATATAGTGGGTTTGTTTTGTTTTGTTTTGTTTTGTTTTTTCTTTTTTTTCTGAGTTTTTTCTATGTTTTACTAAGCAAAATGATAAGCATACCTATTTAACTCCAAAATTAGTTTTAATGTCTGTGATATTGCTCCCTTTTCTGTTGCGCTCTGTTGTTCGGAGATCCAGATCGTTTATTCTCTTTCCATTTGCCACTCCCTGGATCTTTGAGAAGGATTTTTTTTCAGCATTCTTTCCCCTTAAATCACCTATTACGACAGCCTGCTCATTGCCTGGCAGGTCTAAAAAAGGAAAATAATATTACTTTGTACACAGCATTACCTTAAGTAATGACTGGTTTTGGTAAGTAGGATGATGACTGCTAAGCTTCAGTTTATTTGCATTGTGTTAGCCAGACTGATGGATTTAATAGCCTTTTATTAGCCATATGGCTGCCCATTTCCTTCGTAGGAAAAAAAATGTAGAATAAGCAAGTCCATGCTTGCTTTGCTTTATCTCCAGGAAGTGTGAGGCATAGCAGGGGCAGCATGAAATTCAGTGCAGACTTCTCAAAAGTGTTGCATTCAGAGGCTTATAGCCTCTGTCCAAGGTCCACCATGCTCTACAAAAGGTAAATATTTTTGGTTTTACATGGTTTTGACTGGCCACTTCGATATAAAATCTCACTGTTATCTCATGGTGGCTTCTTTTAAATGACTGTTTACCATGATAATCAGGTAAATTTCATGGTAATCAGATGAAATCTTTCATCAATATTCAGATCTCTAAAGTCTGTCTGAATCAAAGTCATACACTGTTTTAATGATAGATGAGGAAACATTTTTTCTTCAATCTTTCAAAAATATTTTTGGAAAATATGTGGGGCAGTGTGTGCTCTGGTGCACAGATAGCTCTAGTGAGCCATTCAGAACGCAAAGTAAACACATATATGCTGCATTACATTGTCTGCTGAGATAATGTAAAAAGCTGCAGCAGCAGTGTGATGGTGTGGCCTATGTATATAAAAAAATACACAGTGATTGATTTGCTGCTGGGAAGCTCCCTATCAAAGGAGGATGCCTTTTAAGAGATATTTTGTCACTTTTTGGGTTAGTAACTGATCTGGGTTTGAGAAAAAACTTTTGGTTTGGTGGCATTTTGCCGTTTGAGAGTATTTAGGAGTGTTTAAATTTATTTTTTTAAAGGCATCGACTCAATAATAAAATCCTGATCTTTCACTTAGGTAACATTGTCAGTCTCCAATAAAAAAAGGCCCAGGAATTTGGTTTGAAGTGCTAAAGGACAGACTTTCATGGGGCAGGAATTGCTGCAGAGCCATGACAGAGCTGCAAGAGCCAGTGACAGTAATTGATTATGTGAGTACGTGGTTTGCTCTGGCCAGATTCAAGTTGTTAACTTTCTGATTTAATTTTATTGGCCTCAGCAAAACTTAAGTAAGCATAATAGCACCTATGTAGGGGGTAGAATCAGCTAAAGTAAATAAAGTAAAATGTTTTCTAGTTAGACTTCTCTCTATAGATAAAGAATGGGTTTTGTGTAGATTGAAGATGTGTCTGTCAGGAGTGTTAATAATTGCTACCAAACAATTATTAAAGTTCTGTATATTATAGAAACTCCTCCTCTACTTTATTTAAAGCAATTTTTAAAAATCAGGATATTCTTTTTCCTGAGTGCTCTATGAATAAGCTGAATCATATGAAATTTCTAAAATTTTGATACATCCTGAAACATCTTTCTTGATTCAGTGCATGTCAGTTTTGAAAACTTAACCAGAAAATCTTCTAATCTTCCCAGTATGACATGAGTGTTTTCTGAGATGTTTTATACTGTGTCAACTTCATGTTCTTTCTGGAGTAAATGTTTTCTTTTTGACATAATCTATTTTCCTTATATGTTTTGGATACATCTTGCATGTGAACAATTTCATAAAGGTAGTGGAAACAGAAGAAATATTGTCTAAACTAATAGTCTGAGACACAGTATTCATTGGATATTTCCAAATGAACAGTTTGGCAAAATAATTTTAAGTTGCAGAAAGCAGGATTTATAATTAAAAAAATATTAACCAGCTTTCAGTGTCAATCTTTTTAACAGTCATATCTGTATAGAAGACATCTATCCCTCAATGGATGTAAGATATAACTATCTTTTGAATACAGTTGTGGGTATGCCAAACACTTTAGATAGTACAGGGGAAGTTTTCCATTTTCAATGAACTTGCAATATGAACAACACTTAGAGAACATCCATAAGAGGTAATAAAATAACTAGTGTACAGCCCACACACTCAAGTACTCAGGTGTATTATGCAGGTCAAATTTGTAACTCCATGGCATGTGTTTATAAACCCTTATTTATCAAAGAAAGAAATCAGAACTAGTTGTGGTTTGGCACTCGCCATTCAACAATAATGAGCTAAATTCAAACTAGTTTTGCATTTTCAATATTGGTAAAATTTTGACTTCCCACAATATATATGAAGCCAGTAATATCTGTGCAACCCAGATTCTTCAGATAACAGTTTTCCATTACCTTTCATTTATTTTTTTTCTGTGAATACGCATGAGGAATTGTTTTGTTAATAGCATTAGCTTAGAGCAGATACCTGTCTTAATTGTCAGACATTGTTTATGACAGAATTTGTATCCTGGGTTGTTTTTTGTTTTGGGGGTTTCTTTTGTCCATAACTACCCTCCCAAACTCTTTTCCTGAAAATCAGACAAAAACATATAATTAGTCTATAATAATAAAACTATCTTAGTCTGTTACCTGAAGTAAAATTTGCATTTACAGGTCCTTAAATGTTTAAATATCTTTTACTTACTTATTGTGTTTTGCAATTTGACTTTGCTTTGAAAAGATCTTTATTTGTCTGAAGGGGCATTTCATTTTTTAGGAGCCAATCTTCTGGATGGTATAAACAAAAAACTGCTTTTAAAGGAAGCTGATGGAATTGGGTGGAATTAGTTTCTTTTATTTTTGATATTTGAACTTTGGACATAATTGACATGATGGTAGATGCCCATAAAATAAATTATTTTTAAGTTTGGGCTCACATGTAAGGAATTTCCAATAGCATCAGGATTTGAAAAACTTGTTGAATCCCTTTGTGGATTTAAAATTTGCTTTTTTTCCTGTTGGTTAGTGTCTCTCTCATTCAGTAAATCTGTTTTTAACTGCAAAGTGACAAAGCTTCAGTGCTATCCATTTAGCTCAGCCTTATCTTTAGCCCTATGATTTGGACATGGGAAGGATCTGTCCCTCCAGAGACCAGGGCAAACATATAATCTCTCAGGAGAGGTTTCAGCCACGACACTACTGTAGTAGCCCAACATTTATGTCTGGGGAAACCTTACGTGGTTTAGAGAGGTAAAGTGCTGGTTAGTGGCTTGCACTCCTCAGCCTCTTAAGTAGAATTTAAGGTGTCCTAAGTATTTGTGGGAATCTCAGCCATAAATTGGTGTTTGTATGCCTCTGGATCAGAGGGTGTATTTGTACTTATGACCAGTCTTAGAGCAATGATAGCTTACCTGTGGTCTGAGAGGATTCTTTTTCAGGTGAACTTAAAATTTGGTTAATAATATTTGTGTGAATTTTTTTTTTTTTACTGGCTTTAAAGCCATTTATATGGCAGTGTTCTTAGTCAAGCAGAGTACTAGTCATTTATACATTTCCAAGACATGTAGATATGTATTTTTTTGTAGTAGAAACATTATAAGAGTCTATTATTTGAAGCTGAAAAATAGTAGCTGTATCTGCTTACTGAAATGAAGATATTTTTAACTTTTAGCTGCAGATAGTAAACTTTTTTTTTAGGTGACTATTTATACTGTATATTAAAAGAAAATAGTAATTTATTTAAGAAGCTGGTCTATTTAGTATACTGCTAGTATGTACCTACTCATTTTGTTTCAATTTTCTGTCTTAATTTACAAAATAGAGATTGTACCCCTTTGCAGTTAAAAAAAACCCAACTCAGAAACACCCTGTGAATGGTACTTGGGTTTCTTTTGGCTGCTGAGTGCCAACAGTAGTGGCTTGTTCCTGCCCTTGGTATTCTCAGTCGGTTTTCAGAGTTAGCTGAAAAATAAACACGGGAAAACCATTTGTTTTCACTTGAGTAATTTCCCTGACTTTGTGGCCTCGGGTGTCCGTAGCTACTCCTGTTAGCCCCTGTGACAAGGTGGCCTGGCAGGAGGGGAGGAACTGCTTCCCTGGGGAACCTGTTGACCAGCCCCTGGGGCCTCACCAAAATAGGTCTGCCCTCCTGGAAAACCTTAAAAATAAGCCAAGTTTGTGATATAACTTAAAGGGCCAGGTTCTGCACACACAGAGACTGTAAATGCCCCTGCTTGAGACCTCCTTGCCCTTCGACTTTCCCTCCTTGTCGGGGAAGCAAGAGCCACCAGCCCCCTGCTCCCTGCTTCCCCAGGCATCCAGCCCAGAAGTAAAAATAACTGTCTTTCTTTGGGAACCTTTAGAATTTTAACTGTCCTAAATTAATTTTTAATTAATATCTCATGTATTGAGTTGTCATGCTACGTATTGATTTTAAACCGTCTGATTTTCCTAAAAGGCAGGTTTGTATTTAATTTAATGTTTTAGAGGTATCTCTGATTTATTTTTTTATTTCCCCACTTTGGCAAGACTAATCAAATGTTTTAACTTTTCCCTGTTTTTTTTGCATGCACACGTGGTTGAAAGCATTTCCCTTCCTGTTTGAACACTAGGGAAGACCCCTTGAAGAGTCTGCTTTAGCTATAATGTGTTACTGGAAAGCCTGTGAAGCTGCTCTCCTGGCCCCAATGGTATTTATATGGCCTGAGTGATAGCTAGATTGTAACTGGTAAGGGATGATGAAAACAAGGATGTAAGTTGAAACATGTTCAAACTGGAAAAATTAGATTGAATTATTGCTTTAAAAATGGCATTAAACTGTGAAGACTGAAGTAGTACGGAATCGTCTTTGCTTATACTCAGAAGTGAACTTTTTGTCCTTAGGAACAACATGTATGGCAAAACATTTTCTGTCTAAAAGTGTTTCATGCTTCTTTCTGGTATTTTTAGGACTTTGTTAATGTGATGAAATAATTACAGAGATTTTAAAATGTGCTTTCTAATTAATTGTTGACTTAATACTGCTAGAGAGAGAGTGTGTGACTAAGCAAAATAGATGTGAGGCCACTGGAAATTTAAATAACTAACAAACACACAGCACTAGTAACACTTAACTGGAAATTTCAGACATTGCAGTTGTAATTTGCAGCTATCTAGTTTCCCAAGTGTTTTAAATCTGGTCAATCCAGATTGAGTAAAAAGAAAGAAGAAATGTCCAGGGAAAGAAGCTGTAGGTATTTTATTTAGTTCAATTCTATTTTCGGCATATGAAGTAGAACAAGTTGAGTGCTGATTGTTTCTATATTTTGTGGGATAATGATAGGCTTTAATACATGAATATTTTATTTATTATCTTGATGCATCCTGTAGGATAACTTTTTCCCTAATGAGTAGGAAGTGGGAGTGGGAAATGAAGAGCAGCTCTAAAATGGCTTTGTTTTTTGTTTATAATTTTGACATTGATGTTAGGGTAGATATAACCAGAGGAAAAAAAGGAGGAAAAATAACCTCTGTGTCTCCCGGATTCTCATAACTGAAAGTGATTTTGTTGGGTACTTTAAGGTTGAAGGTCTTCTTCTATAGCTGTTTCTAGTGTTCTTTGTAGGCAGCAAGCAGCTTCTTTTCCCAAGAGACAGGAACGCACAGATGCCTATGCTGAGGCTGTCTGTACTGATGAGGAATGAGGAGATGAATACTGGAGAGTCCTAACGCGGCCGTGTCACTCCCTGTTCTTGTTCCGAGTTGGTTTCGCCAGGACCAGGAGGAGCTGGAGGCAGAGCAAGAAAATAGCTAACTTACCTGCGCTGGCAACCTATCGCTAACCTCAGGAAGCAGAAAATAGGATTCCAAGAGCTGCAGCCTTTTCAGTGAGATGACCTGGGATTTTCCATAAAGTGGAAGGAAGAGCTGTCGCTTTGTCTGAAACCAAGAAGCCTGTTTGCATCCAAGTCACTGAGTACCTGAATTTTTGTTTTTACTCTTTATGCAAGCCAATAGTGCTTTCCATATTAATACTTAAATGTCCTTAGCATTCTATAAGAGAAGTATCCAGATAATTCTAACAACAGCTCTGAGTCTGAATCTAATACAGCAATCACTGTGTTGGAAATAACTGGAAAGTACATAATGGTTGGAAATGCATTCTGATAACATCTGCCTCGTAGAGAGGGAAGAGTGATGCCTAGATTTACAATGAATAAAGGCTTTTGAGTCAAATTTAGATGTTATTTTTAGATGCAGTAATTCCTTCAATTTTCCACATCCTTTGGCTATATGTTGATCTTGTATTGCAAGACTTCTTTTTGAGTTGAAGGGGACAAAATGGGCATTCTTTAGTAAGGTCATTGGCATTTTAGATGCTGGATGTTATTTACTGCATCAATAAGGCTTCCTGCCATGAGGAAAGAAAATCCCCCAAAACTGCACAGATTGGGAAATCACGCTTCTGTACTAGTTTACCTGCCCAGTCTGTTACTTCTTTCTTCATAAAGCTGAAAGCAGGATAAGACTATCCCATTTTTAACAGTGAATATAGTTAACTACTTGAACGACTAGCAAGATATTAGGTTTTGTTTGATTCATGGTCATTTTGAATCACAGTTTTATGTTTTTCTCAGAGGGATGGTTCAGCTCTGACACCAGTAATTGCCTTAAGACAGGAACTTCTCTTCTGTTGTGTGGCTTGGCCTGTGTGGGAGGTCAGGGGATGATAATGTTTCTTTCTGGCTTTCAGTTCTTTCCTCTGAGGATATCAATATTTCACGGATGTAGAGTTTAGACTTAAAAATCCCTCTGAGACAGAGAAGTGCAGAAACATTATTTATTTTGGAAAATGGTAGATAGGGGGGAAAAAAGGACTGATTTATGACTGTAGCATAGAAAGCAGTATTTCTGTGGAGTTTTTCACAGTAGTAATTCACACAACTGTTAACTACAAAACCAAATTAAACTGTTACTGCATTTGTTTCAATGGTTCAGGCTATGCCATAAACTAGTCAGCTTCCCTTTTGGTGTCTTCTTTAGCCTACTATAGAGGAGAAACTTATTTTTTTGTTTGAAAAGTACAGTTGAAACAATAGAGAAGAGATTGCATTGCCAACTGTTACTCATCCACAAAAAAATATTTCGATATATCAATAGCTCTTTACAATAGAGACTGCGCCAACCATTAGTTCACCCTTTGCTTAATCCAAGACCTTCACTATCAAGAATTTGTGTTAGCTCAGCGCTCATGCTCAGCTCTTGTGCCCTATTTTATTGGGCATGGCACACAGGCAAGACAAGAAAGGAACCCTTTCCCAAGGAGATTCTGTCAGAAGTAATCATTAATAAATCGTATGACTGTCAACAACCTTTTCATTGTTTGGTTTTAGAAATACATCCCCCTGCGAGGAATGACGACAGATTTCATAAAATCACAGAATGATGGGTGTTGGAAGGGACCTCTAGTCCAACCCCCCCACCTTTTCTTGTTATTTCTTCAGACTGCAGAAATAGCATTACATCTCTTTGAATTCTGCCCATCCTGTTAAAATACAGTATTTCTGTAGTGGATGGAGTTTGGAAGTCTCTGCAGGTGGACGAGACAAAGAGCCATGCTCATGCCAGAGTAAAATTTCCATGTATAATCCTTGACAATTAAGCCTACATGCCTAAAACTCTGAACCAGCAAATCCCACTTGAATCCTAGTACTGGCATAGCTGGTTGGAAAAATTGGCAACAAGGGCACCAGAGGGATCTACAGACTTAGTAGGACAATACTGTATTGCTTTTCATTGAGTTCACATTTAAATGTTTTTCTTTCAACTCTAATGGCTAAGTAATTGTTAGTTAAAACAAATCCTTAGCTCTTGGAGAAGACTGTATCATCAGCTCTCCATTCACCAAAGCTGTACCTGATAAATATATTTTTAAAGACTTTTAAACTCAAAAGTCCCTTTCAACAAATCTTACATATTTGTGCAAATCAGGTATTATTTTAATTAGATAATTTTATTTATTTATTATTTAATTTATTTAATTAGATAATTGATAGATCATCCAGATGTAAATATTTGTATTTTCATAAGCATGGTTTTAGGATGGTGAGTACTGCCAAATGGTCTGTATCCTGTTCTACAGATTTCAATATTTTTGTGGTCCTGCCATTTACTTTTGTTACTAAAATAATGGTATACTAAATATTATTGACTATGATACCCACTTACCATGTAAGAATTATGTTTTAGTTTCCCATC
>VZZY01020671.1:0-17799 GCA_013400335.1 Eurystomus gularis
GCCCAGAGAAATCCTGGCAGGTCGATACAAAGACTGTAGAATAACTGGCTAGGTAATAAAACAGCAATCAAAATGCAATGTAATTAACAGTGAAATTATGTGCACAAGGAAAAACCATTCCAACTTCCTATGTACATGTTATATTTACGTATTATATGGGCTCCCTGTTGATTTTTTGCAACGCATAAAATCTGGGCATTATGAAGAAACTGTTTCTATTACAAGAGTCTTATTTTGGCATTCACACTCTGTATAGAAATTATCCCATGAGGCACAAAAAGGAGCAACTGAAAGTCAAAGCAACAAAAGTCGCAGTGCTATTGCTGTATACCGTGTGTGTGTTGTCCAGCTGCACGGCTACATATAGAGCTTTAATAACAACAGTACTCAGCTTGCTACCTCCCAGATTGTCAATGGTCTGTGGAGAACCTCTACTGCTGTGCCATTCAGGAAAGTCCAAAGAGAAGAAGCTACGCTCTGGCTTTCCTCGTCTAGCATAGAAAGAAAACTGCATGCGTTCATTCACATCAACCTGTATTGGTCAGTTTGGGTTTTCCAGGCCACCTGGTCCCTCAGCAGTCTTGTGACATCAGGAAAACAGTAGCACCTTCACTGCAGATAAAGGGTAAATAAAGCAGAGGACATCTGAGTAGCTTAGCTTCTCATAGGAGAAGACCCAGAACACTTGCTTCCTTTTAAACACAGCAACTCAGATACTGTCAAAACCGGACATACAGTCCTTGCTGGCGTTTTGCTGCAGATATCCATGAGGCTTCACTCTGAAGTACTTCAGATGTGGAAAGAAGGTGGCTCCTTTTGGGGACGAATAAAACTGTAAGAAGCACATCTAATCACACTGAGCGTTTGCAGAAGCACACCGTGGCAAGAATGCGTCCATTCATCTGGCATTGCTTGGGATAGTATTGACAGGCTCACAGAAAAACTAATTCAAGTTTGGAGTGACAAAAAGCTTCTGTTCTTCCTACCCTTTGTTTTTGTTACTGTGTTTCATTGTAAATATGTGCTGTTGTGTCATCAAAATTGGCAGAATAGATAGCAGCATAACGTGGCATATTGTTGAATGAGATACAAAGACAATAAAAAAGACAGGTCTTGCTTAAAAAACATGTGCTTGAAAAGACACTAAAGAACCAAGGAGAAAAAAAACAGGATACACAGTAAGATATTTCGATTTAAATGTCAGAAAAAGGAACAGGCAATTGAGTTGTTATTTATGTTCTTACAGAAGAGAATTAAAAGATTTATTTTCTGCAATGTGGAATTGTTTTACACGGTGCAGCACAAATGACCTTGGTGGACTGATCATCCAGACCAGTAGCTTTAACTTACTAACAATTTTTGTCTGTGTTTTCCTTTGTTTTCCCTTTAGTCACCTTTCAGAAGCAGTAACAACCAAGACTGCCCATTCATCACCTTCTCTTTGATCCTCGCTTTTGATTCTGCATCTTCATTCTAATCACTCCACCCCATTCCTTGCAGTAATATTAATGAGAAACTTCCTGTTTGTGGATGGTTTTCTGCAATGAATCCAATTACTGCGGCTCCAGGGAGGGGTTTGATGGGCAACAAAGACAACAGGGAAGACAGATTGGTGTCACAGATAGGTTTTTTAAAAAGCTGTTCACAGCCCTCAAGGTTATGAGGCAGGCAAGGCAACTGCTACAGTGCAGAAGAGGTAACTGCATTTTTTGAGGCCCCCCAAAGTCCTTGTACAGGGTGAACAGATTCTGTTTCCGTTCTTGGCCAGTATGGACTGGAAGAATGTGCTTTGTCAAATAAAGATTTGAAATACTGAAATCCATGAAGGACATGAGCATCAATTCAAATTTCAAAAAACGTAATGAAGAAGAAGCTGTTGAAATACATGCTCTTTCTAGAAAGACAGAAAAGCCTTTATAAATCCTGCAATAGCCCTAGTTAGTTGTATCTTTTAAAGGAATGATTACAGACTAACCATATAATGAGCTATCAAATCAGCTCTCTGTGTGCTGATTTGACATCCAAGGCACTTAGCTGAAGAGTTCAGGCACATGGTTCCTCACAGTACCTGGCCTCAAACCCTGCTTGACAACATAGTGACGAGATGCTTAAATTCACTGTGTGTCTGTGACTCCTCAACAGCTCAGCACCGCGCAGCAGGAGAGTGACGAGGAGCAGGGATCCACGGCGAGTCTTCTGCAGTTCTTGCAGCTGCCAAGGGGAGACTGTACTCAGAGCACTGAAACTTGTGAACAGGTAAGTTTATGATGAGCTGCGAATTTTTAAGGACCCTTGCTCTAAATTCGTCACCATTTCTGTGGTCTTTAGCAGCTTAAATGTGCAAGAAACATTCGCAATATATTAGTTTTGAAGTATCTCAATGGTCTCAGTTGACATTCCTGTGCTGGATTAACCTTCTACTGGCTAGATAGAAGCTGCCCTGGAAACCTTGAAGCTTAATTTTCTTTCATATTCTGTGGTCTAGGATCAGCATTAACAGGGTGTAAATTTTGTTCCAATAATGGTTTAAATCTGCTTAAAAATAAGTGTCTTGGATTTACTTTGTTACTTTCTTCAGCAGGAGACCATTATCTGAACATAAGCTCACATTTTATTACCCTGATCCCTTAACCACATCATTTTACCTCTGCAGCATGTAAATAAGGAACCAACAAAATGAGGAAGAACAGATTATGGCAAAAGAGGAACATTTTGTTTTACTACTGTAATGCAGCCTTTAAAACTAGGTTGGGAAAGTACTTTACAGTCTGGACTGTCTCCAAATGGCAGAAAGCTCCTACCAGTAGTTATCAAGATATCGGTATTAAAGTAGTTTCTCATGTAGAGCTCAGCATTAACAGTTTTCCACTGAAGTATGCAGGCAGAGAAGCTCTGTTTGTTTGTCACACACATTTGCACGCCTTTAGAGACCTTTCTTCTAACTCAAGGAGACATATGAGAAGGTGAGAACTGGTGATGCGTGAGTTCCCATCTTCTTCCGAGTTTCAAAATGAACAAAACCAACTTTTGCTTTCTTATAAAACGATCCCTTCAAAACCAGTGTCATATGCTAGTTTCTTTTTAAATAATTTTACAAGTATTGATGCACTTATTTAGTAATATTTCATTTTGGCCTTCCAAGAGCTACCAATTAGAGCAATAAAGCTGAACTGTAATTTCTAAGATATTCCTGTAATTCTTTGCCTCGTTGACACTTATCATATCCATAGCATAGCTCCATATTAGGATATGTAGATTGTTACATAGAAGCTCCACAGCTGTTGAAGTGACAGAATTCACAAATATTTAAATGGATACCTGCATTGATATCACATTTAGTGAGACGAATTGTGCACTCACAGCCCACAAAGTCAATCGTATCCTGGGCTGCACCAAGAGAAGCACGGCCAGCAGGTCGAGGAACGTGATTCTCCCCCACTACTCTGCGCTCATGAGACCCCGCCGGAGTGCTGTGTTCAGCTCTGGGGCCCCCAGTGTAAGAAGGACACGGACCTGCTCGAACAGGTCCGGAGGAGGGCCACAAAGATAATCAGGAGGCTGAAGCATCTCACCTATGAAGAAAGGCTGAGAGAGCTGGGGTTATTCAGCCTGGAGAAGAGAAGGTTCTGGGGAGACCTTATAGCGACCTTCCAGTACTTAAAGGGGGCCTACAGGAAAGATGGGGAGGGACTCTTTATCAGGAAGTGCAGTGAGAGGATGAGGGTAATGGTTTTAAACTGCAAGAGGGAAGATTTAGACTAGATATTAGGAAGAAAATATTTACTGCAGGGGTGGTGGGGCACTGGAACAGGTTGCCCAGAGAAGCTGTGGATGCCTCCTCCCCAGAAGTGTCCAAGGCCAGCTTGGATGGAGATGTCAGCTCTAGTAGAAGGTGTCCCTGCCCGTGGCAGGAGGGTTGGAACTAGATGGTCTTGGAGCTCCCTTCCAACCCAAACCAATCTATGAATTTATATCATTAGTCTTCTGCAAAGGCTTCTACATGTAATGGTGACAGAGAAACAAACTTTTCCCACGGATACCCATGTGCAGTACTGAAAAGAAACTCACCAGCAATTTGACTCAAAGAAAACTGAGTCAAGAGATGAAAATCATCTAGAAACCCAGCATTACAGTAAAATCGTATGTGGTGGCACTGGAAATAGAGGGTTTATCTTTTTATCAGAAAGGAAACTTAGGAGGAGTGGTTGAAAAATAACAGTAATATTCAGGGGAGTGAAGAATAGACAGAAGATAAGGAAACTCCTCAACGGCTCCATTGCCTTGTACTTTGAACAATAGTTTACGTTAACATGTTGCGTTAACATGAACATAATAGGCAAGCATTGTTGTTAACAGTGCCCCCAATTTATAGTCAGTTTGCATCAGAGCAAGATCTTATTTCATAAAGTTACTAACAAATTATTGATATTAGGTGCATGGTTAAGTGAAATCCCCATTTGACAAAGTTACTCAGCCAGTTTGCAAATACCTCAGTACATACAAACTGCGTTCACCTTTAACACAAGCAGTTACACAGTATTCAGGACTATGTTGTTGGATTGTTTTCACTGGAAGAAAAATACCTGTTCTCTCTCTGCGTGTCCTGGTTGGGCAGATCACCTGTCCCAAGTCCTGTTTCCTAACTACAGTAACAACACACAACAGCAGGAGGGCAACTCCCGCGTTCAGAAGCCTAGCTCTATTTCCAGATAGGTCCGAGTTCAGGATTTTGGAATAGGAAATCGCAAGTACTGGATTTTACTATTTGTTTTATTCCTGTAGTGGAATAAAGAGTGGCTTGTTTTGTTCTGCCCTCAGGCCTTGCTGTTGTTTTCCATCTTGTGCACCAGCAAGGTATCACCACAGCCCACGCTGGAGCCAAAATTAGGTTTCCCAGGTAGAGAAGGTCATTTGGTAGGGCCTTTCCCGGCCGCCTCTTTTATCATTTTCTGGGCACACAGCCAGGATTCTGGGCATTTTGCCAGCACGCATGCTGCTCTCCCACCCCACCCTGGACCTCATGTCTTTGTGCCTAGCTCACCTCTGGAGCCGTGCCTAGGGCTGCGCCCCTCGCTCCACCCCTGCAGTGTGTCCTCACCCAAACACCTCTGCATCTGCCCCACCTGGGGAGCCGTGCCCCGGGCTGGGCTCCTCCCCACACCATCGGCCTTACGCTTCCCTGCCGGCTTCCTCCGTACCTTTACCCGGGAGTGGAACCCAGCCTGGGTCTGTCAAGCTGTAGTGCTTGATGGCTTGAATTTTCAGTGCAGGCAAAACATGCACACAGGTACAATTATCATTTATTATGCCTGAGAAAAGGAGAGAACCTGAGCTTGTAACAATATGTTTCTCTCCCAGATAAGCACCAGTCAGATATCGATCATGTTACGGGCTTTTAATTGCTTTGTAGGTTAGCATAGTGATATCCCGTCCCTAGACACTTCCCCAGACACAACAGGCTTCTTTATAGGTATGTCTTCCAGTAGAGGTGTTCCTCTTGACTCCTGATGACTTCTGCTGCAGCAGCAGCAGAACATGATCAGCACCTGTTCTGGGTCTGGCTGGGATGGAGTTAACTTTCTTCATAGCAGCCCATAGCCTGCTGTGTTTTGCATTTGTGATTAAAACGCTGTTGATAACACACCGGTGTTGTGGATGTGGCTGAGCTGGGTTTGCAGAGTGTCAAGGGTTGGTTGGTTGGGATTTTTTTTTTCCCCATCAGCAAGTAGGCTGGGGGTCCTCAAGAAGCTGAGAGGGGACACATCCGGGACAGCTAACCCAGATTGACTGAAGGGATATTCTACGCCGAACGACATTGTGCTTAGCAATAAAATCTCCAGGAAAGGAGTAGGAAAGGGGGATGTTTGTTTAGGGTGAAGTATTTGTCTTCTCAAGTAACCGTTATGCAGGCTGATGTCCTGCTTCCCAGGAAGTGGCTGGACATCTGCCTGCCAATGAGAAGTAGTGAATTAATTCCTTATTTTGCTTGGCTTGCACATGCAGATTTTCTTCACCTACTAAACTGTCTTCATCTTGACCCACGAGTTTTCAGCTTTTGCTATGCCAAGCCTCTCCCCCGTCACTCTTTGGGGTAGTGAGCAGGAGACTGGGTGGGGGCTCAGCTGCTGGCCATGGTCAGCCCACCACAGCGCTCAACATACTTTGGCCTTGGCTGGCCAATTCTCTTCACTGGCCTGAATTAATGCAGATCTGCTGTTTGTCACTAGGTCTGATGGAAAACAGGTACATGCGTCATCATCAGGGCGTGGAGAAAGAACTGGTTTTTCTCCTCATCTTCAATGAGAAGGTGTTTGAATGAAAAATTAGTTTTGCTCCTATGACCTAATCATACATGACAAGGGTTAGTTGCAAAGGCACAGAATTATTTCTGCCTCCTTTTTGAGCACCTTCTGCCAAGCATCACTGTGCCAAGGAAATTAAGGAGAGAAGGAAACATGTTGCTGTTCTGAGTAGCAGAATTCAGTTCCTCCTTAGAAACAGACCGTTTTTTCATTACTCTTCTTCCCACCCCCATCCCCAGGACAGCATGTCCAGCTGCTAACAACATCATTATTTTTAAGGTCATACAAAAAGTAGCTACCATCACCCTGGCTGCCCATACAGAGGAGAGAAGTTAAGGGTGATAGGTAGCTTCTAACTTCCTCCAGATTATTTGTCCAGGTGGAGCTGTACTACTACTTCCACTGCTCCTGGCAGCTGCTGCTGCTGCTGCTGAGTAATTTTTTGTCACCCACGTAATGCAACATGTTGCTTTGCAGCGTGCTGAAACACTTAGATAGTCAATCCTGCCAGATTAAAGTAGTCAGTCCTACCAGTGGCATTTTCTATTTCCTGGGGCAGCAACTGACACCAAAACCAGGCTGCCAGGTGTACCAGCACCACTATATAAGGATCGCTATAACGCAATAGGACTGGTATCAGATGATCTGCAGAGTAGGCAAGTCCTTGCAGATTTGCTTGTTGTACTAGACAGAATATCCATGCCACAGATGGCACAAAGTCATTGTTGTGCAATTTAACTAATTTGGTAATGACTGTTGCCATGCTGATCATGTGGCAACTTTTCCACCATCGAATCCAGCAGCGTAGATGAACATGATCGTTTACTGGACATACACATCTTACAAAAATCCCCTTGCCTTTAAAGCTCAGCCATTACTAAGGCTTTGCCATCTCAGTTCTGTATTTTTCATTTGCTCTTTAAGAAAGAGCTTTTGTGGAGTTCATGTGAGCTGGTGAATAAAACAAGCAGCTAAAACCGAGTAAGTTCTTTTGACAGCTCTTGCGCTATCGAAATGCTTTTACGAGCGTTTTTGTGCTAGTAGTTAAGAAAGTGAAACTTGTCCTATCCGTATAGTGTTATAAAACTGGTGTGTAATTCTCTTGTCTTGTGAAATAGCCCAGTGTAAGGTAAAATTTATGGATGGTATTACAAGAAAATGAGATCGTATATAAATACCTCAGCATGTCACTGCACCAAAGTTACCAGAAAATGCCGTAGTTATATCAATAGATATATGCAGCCTCTAACATCTTCCCTGTGGATTATTAATCCAGTTTCTGTTTTTTGTTATTCCTTATTAAAAAAAAAAAGTAATGGATTACATAGCACTGTCACTTTTAATGCATACAAACGTCATGTTTCTTTCAGTATGAAATACAAAGTCTGTAAGGTTCATTAACAAAGTTGTAAGCTGCAGGAAAACTACTAATGTAGTTAATGCAATTGGGCAGGAAAGACTTCTTAATTCTGCATCCCTTCAGGACCCAGAGTTTCAGTTACGCTGCACCAAATTTTCTTAAATACAGGTTGACACAATTAGAACAATTCAAGCACAATTTTAGCCAGGAGGAGAGCATCAAAGGTGCTGAAGTTACCCTACTAGCATCACATACTCTCATCTTCAGTACTCCCCACTAAAGAGCTCTGCGAGGCGCACAGTTCTCTCTCACATGCTTACACAGACTGACTATTCACAAGCAGCCGGATTTGATCTCGCAATCAAAAGTAGCCAGAAAGTTGAGTGGATGAAAGCAAGGAATGGCGCAGAAGAGCCAGTCTACAGGAGAACTGCTTATTTAGCAAAAATCGCACGCCACAAGAATGGGGTAGGGAGAATGAGAGCAAAAGCATTTGATTTTGCGTCGTTTCTAACCTCCTGAAGCTGCTAATATGTCTCCATTTAGTTAAATCCCTTTCTTTTAGTCCCAGGTGCACTGGAGGGAGTTCTTTGCCTTCAGCTGCTCCCATACTGATCCAGGTTTGTTTTTTTTTTTTTATTTAATCCTGTTATTAATATGCAGAGTTGCCACTTCAGTTTTTACCATGTTTAAAATAATCCTTCCAAGCTGGCCTCTTTTGCCCTTGCGCCAGGGTTGTCGAACAGGGGTTGGCTGGGGAATGGGTAATGCACCTTTCTCAGCACAGAGCCAAGGAAAGACAGCCTTCTCTCCCACACTGCTCACACAGCTCCTGCTAATGTTCTGGCTTCAGAATCCCAAATCTGGATTACTCTGAAGCAGATTTTCAGATAGAAATATAAACCGAATTAAAGATTAGAAGTTTAGATGTTTACCCTAACTCTAGAGTTTGTTAATCTCACTCAGTTGCTAACTCCTTCGACAGACTTCCTCCTCTCTCCTCCAAGACCTCTGTACCAGTTGCACATAGAATCATAGAACAGCTTGAGTTGGAAGGGACCTCAAAGATCATCTAGTTCCAACCCCCCTGCCATGGGCAGGGACTCCTCCAACAAGACCAGGTTGCTTAAAGCTCCATCCAACCTAGTCTCGAACACATCCAGAGCTGGGGAATCTACAACCTCCCTGGCTGACCTATTCCAGTGTTCCACTACCCTTATAGTGAAAAACCTCTTCCTAATTTCAAATCTAAATCTAGATTCAAATCTCTTCCAGTTTAAAGCCATTGCTCCTTGTTCTATCAGTACAAGCCCTCGTAAAAGGTCCCTCCTCAGTTTTCTTGTAGACTTCCTCAGATACTGGAAGGCTGTAATGAGGTCTCCCCAGAGACTTCACTTCTCCAGGCTGAACACCCCCAACTCTCTCAGTCAGTCCTCATAGGAGATATGTTCCAGCCCACTGATCATCTTCGTGGCCCTTAAAGTTTTTAATCAGACTTTCCATCTACAACTCCACTGTACTCTGTGTTATAAACAGTACGAGACGCCTCGTGTTATCTGGGGTCCAGCACCGAGGAGCTCTGCAAAACTGACAGTGCAAAGCAAGTTTCAGAGCCATCACTTAAACAGACCAATAACATCCTGCTGGGCTTTGTTTAATATATTACACATTATTTAAAGGGTTAATCATCTTGTGGAAAGAAACAACATCTGTACTTTGGTGTTACTTGAATTAGAATTATTAAAGATGTTTTTCACAAAGGATTTATCTATACTGCTCATGTATTTAATTTAAAAGGTGGAAGAAAATACACCTAATTTACAAAACAATCCTGTTCAAAGTATAACCTGTATTTATAGAATATCCTTTCTCATTAACCATTGGGTATTTCTCATTGAATTTAGGTAAGTATCCTTGATGAGAGAGTAAACAAAAGTAATGGACAAGCCTCATTAAGTTCCTCTTAAAACATACAGCTATTGACTTCAATGGGAGTTGAATCAAACCCTAAATTAAGAGCGGAATTGCTCAAAATTAAAATAACTTGTTTTAAAGCCTGGGGACAGTTTGTTCATTTTTATACCGTATTGGTATTCTTCTTTTATTAAGTGTACAGACAGGTGGGATGGGATTCCTCTCACCCAGCTTTAGACATACACAGTGTACAATTTAGAGCTCGTCATGCCAGACTCCCTTTATATTCAATGGAGAGAAATAGCCTCTTTCAAAGTGTGATTCATCTGACCTCTTTTAGATGTCTACTTTAGAATGAGATATATTGTGTGCTATAAGCATTCGGTTTTCTTCATTGAAAATAAGGATAATGAGGCGAACTCATTTACAGGGAGCTGTCTACACTACTAGTGTTTACATTTAGGAAAATGATGCTTTCTCTGGCAGCTGAAGATCTTGAGACTCGTCACTGTGTGTAGAAGAGGATTAGCTGCTGACTACACTGCTAGACATTAGCTAGAACCGAAGCACAAATGTGCCTTTTACCTGATCTTCCAGGTGGAACTTGATTGCTATAAACAAAGCAAGGGGAAAATATTTTTTTAGTCAATAATACTCTTCATGTTTGTTCTTCTGACCTAGTATATTCATAGCTGACCAACAGCAATAGCCACTGGTATTTAAAAGCAGGATGTGAATGGGCTACTCTTCCAGCTTCCACCGTTGGGGGTATTTATGCAAACGGAGCAGAGCAAGGATCTTGCGTGATCCTAGTGGTCTACTGCAATAAAAGCACTCTTGGAGTTAAGCGATAAAAAAGATCACAGAATTATCTGTTATATAATTAAGTTCTAGACAATCTGCTTCTTAGCTGGAATGGAAGGCATTCTCAGTCCACAATCTATATTCATTTCCCCCTCTATATTCACAGAGACGTTCTGATTTTGCTGTACCATAGTTGCTGTACCTTGTCCTCCAAAACAGAGCATGTAAATAAAACCAGAATTTTCTCTGGGGCATTCCTAACTGTACTTGTTTCAGGATTTAAACAAAGCATGATTTGCTTTTAGCTCAAACAATTTAACGAAAGATATTGTTAAGTTGTTCTGTTATACAGCTTTATTTTAGATTGTGAGATTTTTGTTGTTCTCCATTTACTTCAGCTTTCTTAAATTAAAATGGAAGTAATAGTTTCTGTAATATTTACTACCTTTCTTCTTCACCTAGCACGGGAAATTACGAGACTCTAAGGACATCAGTCACTGTTGCTGATAGTTACTAGCTCTGGTAATCTGGTTACCATTCTCTAGTAAAGGATGAGCCGATGTATATCATGAAACAAACTTCCTCACAACGGGTTACATCTCCATCTTGCAGTCAGTACACAGAAGCATTATGCATCTGCACAAATCTCTGTTGTAAAGATTGAAGTGTGACATATATGCTATAAACCACTTGGAATCACAGAAGCATAAAATAATCTAGATGGAATTTTGGAGGTCACCAGGTTGAATTCCCTGCCCAAATCAGGGCCGACTTCAATGTTAGATGCTCAGTGCCTTCCCCAATCAAGTTCTGGGTATCTACAACCTCCCTAGACAACATGTTACAGTGCTGGATCAGCAATGATTCCATTATTAGAAATGTTCCGAGTCAGGCTGGGTGAAGCTTTGAGCCTAAGCAACCTGATCTAGTGAAAGACGCCCCTGTCCGTAGCAGAGGGCTTGAACCAGATGATCTTCAAAGGTCCCTCCTAACCCAAACCATTCTATGATTCTACGAAAATTTTTTTTCATCATGGTGAATAAGAACTTCTGGGTGCAATTTATGTCCATTGCTCCTCGCCCTTTTGAGGCAGACCTCCAAGAAGATATCTCTGTAATCACCCACTAGAAAGTTGTACACAACAATATCTCCTTAACTTTTTCTTCAGACGGAACAAACCCCTTTCTCTCAGCCTCTACTCATGTGTCACAGGCTGCAGCCTCCTAATCAGCTTTTGTGCTTCTCCACTGGACTTGCTCCTGTATGCTAATGTGTCCTGTATTTGGGAGTCCAAAATGGGACACTATATTGCAGATGCAGCCTCTTGAGCTCACAGAGAATATCCACTCTGGACGGCCTGCTGGCTACGCTTTCGCTAATGCAGCCCAAGATACAGTTAGCCTTTGTTGCTGCAAGGGCACGTTGCTGGCTCGTGTTTGGGTTGTTCACCATGACAGGTCCTTTCCTGAAAGACTGCCTTCTAGCCTGCCAGTGCCCAAACTGTACAGTGGCGTTGTATTTTTCATGCCCAGATAGAGTTTTAGATGAGCTTTACTTGCCTTTTTTTACTTCCTTTTTATTTTCTTACTTGCCTTCTTGAACTACAAGAAGTTTCTGTCTGGCTATTTCTCTGCCCTGCTGAGATCCCTCTGAATAGCTGCTCTACCCTCCAGCAGGCTGTCTTCTCTCCACAATTTAATATTACCTGCTAAGGTAGTGAGGATGTATTTCATCTCAAAATTCAGGTCTTTAGTGAAGAAGTTCAATAGTACCAGGTTCAGTATCTAACTATATTTCTTAGTCACTTTTTCTTACAAAGGCCTTTTGTGGTCCCTCACAGTCTGCCTTTGTCCTTACTATTCTGAATATCTTCATATCACAAACTTTCACACCACACCAGAGCGTGGTGAAGAACACAGATCCCAGCACTGAGCTCTGGGAAACTCCAGTGGTCACCTTCCTCCACTGTAGTAAGTACCCAGTCCTCTTACTCTCTGTTTCCTAACCTGTAACCTGATATTTACCCATAAAAGGACCTTTTATTCTATTGTAATCTGATGGCTACTAAGCTTCCTTGGAAACTCTTGATGATGGTACTGTGAAAAGCCCAAGAAGATTGGATCAACTTGGCTGTCTTTGTTCAAAGATTTGCTGACACACTTCAAGAAGAAGATTATGAAGTAGGACTTCTCTTTTTAGAAGTTGCACTGACTCTTCCAAGGAAAATTGTATGAACCCAGGGAACCCCTTGTTCTGTCCTTTGTTACCTTTTCCACAAATTTGCCCAGAGGTCTGATGTATAATCCCATGGTTCCTGTTGATTGTCTCTGAAAACCGTTTTACAGCTGGTATCTGTTTGCCACACTCCAGTCCTCAGGTATCGAGGACTACAGTGAGCAGTCACAGACTACAGTAAGTCTTCTTAGAACCACTGGATGAAATAACGTCTTGCATTGGTGATTTGTTACTGTTCATGTTGCAGTTTGTCACATAATCTCTTCTACGGTCATTTCAGATTCAATCAGATCCGCTTCTGGAAAAAGCACTCTGTCATGTGGCTTTTCCTAGTTTCTTCCACAGTGAACACCAATTTCTTTTCTGAAAAGGTCTTCTGCATTCTGTAGTACTTTTTTTATACCCTGATCATTGGTCAGCCCTACAGACTCTCTGATTACTTTCTCGATGTGTTTGAAAAAGGGTTCACTGCTGGTTTAGAGTCCTTTAGCAAGTTGCTTCTCCCAGCTCTTTCTCTTTTTTTTTTGTCTGCTTAATTTTATTTTTATATTTTATCAGCCAGGATTTATGAATTTTTCTTTTTTCTTTATTTGGGTATAACTTCAGCATTTTAAAGGCTGCTTCTTCCTTCTAATAACATCTCTTCCCTGTTGTTTAGTCATGTTTGGTTCTTTTTATCTTTACTCAAGCCTATCTTAATAGGCTTAATAGGTTGCATGCTCTGGCATATAACCTTAAGATATCAAATGCATAATTCTGCCGCGTCCCAAGTATTGGCCTCTGGTGATTATGTTTGCGCACATATTAGTTAAGAGAAGGTTACACAGTTCCTGTCAAGAAAGCAGATGTTATATGCAGTGCTAGCCAACCTATGGCTCAGACAGTCAAGACATCAGACCTACAATAAAGCAGAAATCCTGCAACATTTCAGCAAAGCATGTTCCCCCTCCTATTCCAAGCAGTGCTCTTGTACTCCACAGATGTACTGGTAACCACCGACTTCATGTGTCCCTTGAGGCCATTCTAAGGGATCAGCACGTCTATTTCAGCAGAAACAACCCTGTACTGGAAAAAATTCAGGCATTTGTATGGACAATGTTTAGGGTAGGAAGGTGTTAGGATGAGAGGCAGCAGCAAGCGGTACTTGTACGATGAGGAAATCTGCCATGTTGGTAGGGCAGAGTCTAAAAGAGGGGGAAGGGAGCAGCCCACGCTCAGGGGGTTGGGAGGAAGATAAACGCAGGTGAATGTCAGAGTCGGTGAGAGGAAGCGCTTGAGGAAACGGTGAAAAGGAGTAATCCGCAGCCACACAGGCTGCAAGATGTGACTTGTGAATGTGGTGCGCCTTGAAGATTGGCTTTCCCTGTGGGAGCAGGCCTGCTGCCTCTGGCAGTTTCAGGGTGGACAACAATGGCCTATGTTCTGCAACCTGCCTGGCCTGGTTCTGGCTGCCTCCTTGGCTCACGAGAGGCTGCGTCGCACGCAAACAGCTCTAATAACATGAGCAACATTTGGATGTTGACGTCCAGGCAGTCTTCAAAGTGTACCACTTCACAGTTGAAACGCTGTAAATGAAAGTCCAAAGCTCTTTTGAAGTGGGAGCTGAGGGCCCAGTGACAGATGCTGGAGAACACCGACTGCTCAGTGGAAATGTCTACCCATGGCAGGGGGAAGCATGCACTGCAAGCTGCCGTGTCCCCCGAAACTCAGCTGAAGTAGCTGTTCATTTCATACACATAAATCATTTATGACTATTAGGATAAACGGAGATATAAATGGTGGGCTCATTAGAGGGAGAGGCACTGCTTTTGTTCTTGCGAGTAGTATGATCAAGCTATTTTTTACGTAGGTTAGTCTTAGAAATACTTCTTTCAAACACAATAAGCAGATCTAATACATTTTAAATGAAAGACGCTTCGTCTTGCCATGAAGCCTTTTTTACTTAGCGCAGGGAGTTAATTAAACTAGCCTTCACTAATCTGTGTGACAATTTACACAGTAATTACTTCAACAGGAATAGACAAGACCTGACATTTCTTCCAAGCCTCAAGGCTGATACGAGCCCCAAGGCCAATTGCTACAAGATTGAACCAACCCTCCTGCGCATTCCCCTCGATTCTCTAGCTACAGATCAACATTTAGAAACAGACCCTCTGGCTTTCTGGAGCCCTACACTTTGAAATCCTCCACTGAGAGTAAGTGGAGTTAACACCACTCATCAGTACAACAGTATTTGTGAAATGAAGTTTTTGAAGAATTTGCCCTATAATTAAGGTATGTGTGTCAGCATCCTCTTTAGTGGCATTGGCAATTAACATTACTAATGGACGTCTCACGTCTGCAGCCTCTCGTATGTTATTTGGGTTCTGTGTTTCAGGTTGCTAAACAGAAGAAATGCTACTTGCTTACAGGAAAACCCTTCTATGTCTTCCTGGAACAGCTGTTGGCTGAAAACCATGGAAACAAATTTAGAGCATGTATCCCATCTCAGGTTCATGGAACAGAAGTGAAAGCACGGAAGGCGCTAGAGACTCTAAGTACCAGAACACAGGCAGTGTTTCCTTGCCATCGTGATCCACACAGGAAAAAGGAATAAACTTTAAAGTGAGGTGGAGTAATGAAGAGACAGAGGGAAAAGTGGTTATTTTATAAATAAATTCCTGGTAGAAGATTCCATAGATAGCAGCTGTTTCTAGTCATGATTCAATGCACATTTTTTAATGTTGATATAAGGTACCAAAGATGCTGTGTAAAATGGTCTTCTTACCACACAAGGTAGCTATGCCCAAATCTCTAAATATTCTGGATAAAAGCCACTGAAATAATAACCACTGTGATGTCTGGCAGCACCTGCCGAAAGCCACCAGTGTACACACTTGTCATTCTTCTAAATAATTCGACCACTCTGCAGAGAATGAAAAACCTATATCTTTGCTAGTAACCGAAAGCCTACACATAGTTGACATACCGAATGAACATCTTGTCCCTGCTTCCCTCTGCACTGAAAATACGCTAACGTGCATTTGGGTGATGGAAAAAAAAAAAAAAAGTCAATTAATCAGATGATTGCTATAAATGAAGAAAAAGGAAACTTAGGAATACGATTCCACTCATGATTCACATGCAGGACAAATACAATTATAGATAAAGTCACCGAATTTATGGGGGACAGTCACCTTTTCTTTGTAAGGCCTGTAGTACATAATGTCTGTTGCAAACTCATACGAGCACGCACATCCTTCCTATGTATTCTGTACGTACATCTTTATTTTTTACCATACAATGCTTTGGGCTGGAAGGGACCTTTAAAGGTCACCTAATCCAACCTCCCTGCAGCCAGCAGGCATATATGCAAGATCAGGTTGCTCAGAGCCCTCTCCAATCTGACCTTAGATGTTAAGAAGTTAAAAAGCCACAGCCTCACCCATAAGATAAAACATTGTTTTAAAGCCAAAAGTGGACATTGATGATGTTCCTTGCAATAGATGTATAGAAAAAATAATATTGTGTTCCCCCTCAGCTCTGGGAGCAGATCCAGTGTGATGCAGAAGCACCACGAGCAATTGCTTCCCGTACACTGCAGGTGCCAGGCAGAATGGGAGAGTGATCACAGAATCATTGTGGTTGGAAAGGACCTCCAGGGTCATCAAGTCCAACCTTTCTCCTGGCATCTCTCTAACCACTACACCATGTCCTCAAGCGCCGCATCTATTCGCTCTTTAAACCCCTCCAGGGATGGTGACTCCACCACCTCTCTGGGCAGTCCATTCCAGTGCCTAACTACCCTCTCCGTGAAGAATTTCTTCCTAATATCTCGTCTAAACCTCCCCTGACGCAACTTGAGGCCATTTCCCCTTGTCCTCTCATTACTAATCTGAGAGAAGAGACCACGTCAAATCCACTGCCAGGGAGAGTCCCAGGGAGAACGCCATATGCTCAGCTTCTGCTGGTGGAACAGTCACTCCACTATGCTCAGTGCAACAGAGTGGGGAGGACAGGACATCTACCCTCAGAGGGAAGTTCTGTAAGCTCCTAATGCACCAGCGATGGCTGTGGCTTTTTCACCTTTAAAAACAACACGCTTGGACTTTACCCAGAAGCATCTCTTATACCCCATTAAAAATTCACTGTCTTTTCTCTGTGGGAGACACCTCCTCTGGACAGCTTCTAAACATTGTAGCTTTCATTACATTTTCATCGGCTGTCTCATAGCCTTGTTTTTGTTGTCTGGTCACCAGGAATCAGGTCTAAGTTCCTCTTTGGGCCGGACTGGTGATGCCAGAAGCTACACCGAAACAAAGAGCCTCCTGCAACCTGTTATTCCCGCTGTGCTCTGAGGTCCTTCTTTCCACTGACACCACACAGCTCGCTAGTGGGGAAGCATTCTTCCACGGGCCCACACCAGCCTGCGGCAGGGTGGGAAGGCGGCTGCGTGCAGCTCGGCCCCGCTCCCACTGCAAACCGCCGCGCTGATGCTGCCAGGCTCGCTTTTCCGTAGCAAAAACTGGCGTTTCGTTTTCTTTCTCCAGACAGCTGTGCTCGCATCTGCAGTTCGGTCCTGAAACATTTCAAAGGACGCTCTACTGACTCTTCTCAAGTTGCGTCAGGGGAGGTTCAGATGAGATATTAGGAAGAAATTCTTCACGGAGAGGGTAGTTAGGCACTGGAACAGACTGCCCAGGGAGGGGGTGGAGTCACCATCCCTGGAGGGGTTTAAAGAACGAATAGATGCGGCGCTTGAGGAGATGGTGTAGTGGTTAGAGAGATGCTAGGAGAAAGGTTGGACTTGATGACCCTGGAGGTCCTTTCCAGCCGTAACGATTCTGTGATTCAACCAGTCCGGCGCACTGGACAGACACGGACTTCGGGGAGAGGCGCCGTTGGAGGGACGCTGCTCCCGGCAGCGCGGCGCGGAGCTGCGTCAGGGGCCAGTCGGGATGAAAACGCCGCAACGCCCGGGTCACCAACTGCCGTTCTCTGTTCCTTCGCGAAAACCGTAAAGGAGAGTAAATGGGAAACGCTGCCCCGATCCTCCCCCGAGGAGACGTCACCGCTTGGCATCCCCTCCGCACGGCACGTCCCGGGCAGGGGCGGGAAACCCGCAACCGCCGGGACCGGCACCGTCCCCCCGGCAGCGCCAAGGCGAGCGCGGCGCCGAGCCCAGGGGCAAAGACGGGGCTGAGC
>VZZY01020671.1:18132-56137 GCA_013400335.1 Eurystomus gularis
GGCAGGCGCCCGGCCCGGGCAGCTGCAGCGTCGGGGCGTTTGGGAAACGCGCGTTGTGGCAGAGGCGGCTCCGCCTGAGTCACGGCCGTGCTGCTGGCTGGGCTGTGAGGCAGGCGCTGGTACCCGGGGAGGCGGTGGCGGGGAGAAGTTGTGCGGGAGCTCGCAGGGCAACGTTGGGAGCCAAGCCCAGGCGCTCAGCAGGCCGGGAGGTTCTTCACCAGACCCTGTCGAGTGGCTTAGCTGGGTCCCCTCCGCGTTCAGGGGTGCGGGTCACAACACCAGACGTGAGTGTGAGGGAGTGGAACAGCCTCGACCTTCTCTCCAGCTCGCATCTCTCCTGTGTGCTGTTTGTGTTGACAGTGAAGGCAAAAGTCAAGAAATTAACAAAAAATTGTGCTGGGAAATGAGCCGGTTTTTAGTAAAGGTTATCATTTCTTCCTCCAGGTGAGACTTGAGGTACCCTGTGGGCGGTTTGCAGGCGAGAGACAGTGTCCTCTCAGGTTCACCGGTGGGCACTTTTCACTTTAGTGCAAGGTGTAGAAAGGATGTTAATGAGTAACGTATCTGTCAAGTGGATTGTTGTACTGTGCGCTTTTCATTTCAGTCAGGTGGATTTCATGATGGTCACGGTTAAACATTATGTGTCAACGCTGACTTGCACCCAAAACTTGTCTCAGTTTTCTGCAGCGTGTGAACCAGGACTAAGTTTGGTGATTTCTTGCTTCCAGAATTTGGCATTACCTTGCTTTCTTTAATTTCTTCTCCATGTGTCCCATTATGACCAAAAAAAAGGAGGACTGTTTTGCTGGATACGGAGAATTGTATGGCTGCGTAGTTGTAAGTTTAAAACTCTGGGTGAAACTAAAGCCGGAGCAAACGCAGGGAGGCTTTCCATACTGTAGAGAGGCTTGTGAAGCAACAGCCTGCTCTGCACCTCCAGGCTTCCACCTACCCCAAATTTGTGTTTGTTTCTCCATCTATGCACCTAGGACTTTGTCAACAGAAAGTGGTCTCTCTTTATGCCAAAGCTCCCAAAATAAAAACGTTTCTGGTGATGCTTTACCGAGATGGAGTCTACTTTAAATCTCTGTTGAAGAGGTGTTCAGAAGCTGAGCAGAAGTGTTTATGATCAAGGTGCCATACTGAAATCTAGGTTAAACTCTGGACCTCTCAAAGGCTTTGTATGTGTCCTTGGGCAAGTTTCTTAATCTCTCCTGGGCCTAATAAAAGTAATTTCTTTCTCACTCCTCTTGTCTACCTGGTCTTATTTAGACTCTAAGCTCTTCAGGCCAGGGGACTCCCATCAGGAGCAGACGGATTCCAGTCTGTGTGGTGTTGCCCTGTGCTACTATAATCTAGGTAATAACAGTGATCACCCTGGAGGGCCAGATCCTGCAGCTCCCATTTGAACGCAGTGAGATTCAGAGGCTCTAAACAAATTTGCATTTGCTGCTCTTGTTCCCATTGGCCTGCCTCCTTTGCTCTATGTCACTCTTACTGCTGGTATTTTGATGATTAACTTTGTACGTGTTTTTTCAGTTTAAAAGGTTTAAAGTAATGCCTGAGCACAGTGGCAGCCCACTCTTGGGATCCTCTCAAAGTGTGATTTTTGAAGCTATTTGATTTATGCTGCCAATCAAAGGAGGCATATAGGAGATTCTGTGGAAGGGAAGGAGCAGTTTCAGCAATACCACTTTTTTTTCATTAAGCCACTGAACTGAGTTGTCCCTCAAACTGCTCTTGAACCTGGTTTTGGAAAGAGCTAGTTGGAGCTGCGCGGGGCCAGGGAGCAAGTCAGTAATAACCAGTGGGCTCACCGTGGGTCAGGTTTGTTCGGTGACCATCTCTGTTTACAGTATAGCACGTCTCTGTATAGCCCAATCTAGACCAGATCCACAGAGGGCATAAACCATCTTGCTGGCAGACCACAAGTCAGGTTCTAATGACTGCGCTGATCTCGTGCACGCTGTTTGATATGATACAAGCAAGCACAGAGCTGTCTGCAGATCTCTTAAAAGGTCGATGAAAAATTGAGATCCATTCCCAGATAAAACTCTGGAATCAAAAATGCAGGAAGAGGCTTTTCACTTTTTACAAGCTGAATCTGTTATATGAAAGTGTTAACGACGGTTAGTTTTGAAAGACAAATGAGAAAAAAAGAACACAGTATGAATCCTGACACCCTGCATGGCTTATTGTGTGCAATGAATGATAACTGTGGTTCAGGGGAGTTGATCTTCATATAAATACATATGTTTTGCAGTGCAGCATGAAATACGACCTCCTCAGAATCATCCTCTAGCGCACTGAGCTCACAGCTATGTAACTGTAATTGTTTCCAGATGAATATATGCATTTTTTTCTTCCTTTATTGCTTACCTTCTCTGGAGATTTGATGGAACTGGATCGCCCTTCACCCAGACGGCCCACGCCTTCATGATATTAAACACGTATTGGGGGCATTCTCTGAGAAAAGGCTAGTTGTTTTATACAGCCCCTCTCCATCTCCCTTTCTCTTTCTCTCTGTAGCCCTCGTGTGGAGCAGGGTTTGTGTGATTTGTGGGGTCAGCCGTGCACATTGGTGTAGCTGTGTGCCCCACTTTGCTCTGTCCCTCCCTGCTCCTCCTCATGCCCCAGCGCATCCTCTGGGTACCGTTGGCCCTCTCTCAGCTCCCTTGACAGGCTTCAGACCTCTGAGCCTGGCTTGGAAGACCTCTCAGCATCGCTTTCCCTTTTACGCAGAAATGAACTGTGTGACCTGTTGGACCTTTACTTGTTCTTGCTACTGATGTTCCCAGGACCGCATTTTCTGCCTGTTTTCTCCTTCCCAGTGCCCTCTCGTGGCTCCTCTCAGCAGCACCTTTGCACAGAACAGCAAACCAGCGGTATTTGTGTAGAATTCTGTGATACTGGACTCCTACTCCCGGGAAACAGGTTCAGAGAAGCAGCAACTGTCAGCTTTGGTATCACTCACACGACTCTTCACTGCGATAGAAACGTAGTAGTCACATATTTAAGAATTTAAAAGAAAAAATACACATTAGCTTTGGACTTGCATAACACCCAGCTGCAGTGTTCTTTGTCGTTTATGAAATCCAGCCTCGTTTGTAATACCAACCTGGAGAAAAATCTCATCGTTCCACAAGAATAATTGCAACATTAAAACAAAAGTCCCACTCAAGTCACAAAGTGCTGTTTTAGTAAGCCTGGCTAATGAAACTGATGATTTTGCAGATGCTCGTGGGAGAAGGCTCCTTCTCCCAAATATTTCAGTCGCGGTTAGACGGCCAGGAGAAGACAGGGAGGAATCCAGCACGTTCAGAGGGCAGGATCATGTTCAGCTGGCTCTATAACAATTCAGTTAAGGACACAGTGATGCATGCTGTAGGCACAGTTATTAGTATCGCAGGTCAACTTCCCATAATTAATGAAGTAGGCCTGAAAATCATGACATAAAAACATTCCAGGTCTTATTCGATGTCTGGTTTCAAGGCTTCAGGATGCACCCGGCTCATCTTCTCAAGCTTTGTTCTGCAGCTGCTGGGGACAGAAATTAAAACAGAGTTGGCAGCTGATATTTGCATGCAGAGCCCCAGGTCCCAAAGTCTTAACAAACCTGGAGGTGCTTCTCGTTTCTGTCCTTTATCCGAGAAACTGATAGGCAGGGTGAGAAGGGAGGCTGGCTGCTTCCCATCTCTTCAGGACAACGCTTCAGAGCCTGGCAGGTGGCAGAGGGACTGGCAGTCCTGTAGGAAGGCTCAGCAGCAATAAAGCATGAAGCTATGGGATACAGAGGTGGAGCTGCTGCCTTTTATCTCCGAGGCAGCTCCTCCCTCCGCAGAGCGCGGAGAGGCGGACAGTGCCTCAGCAGGTGTCTTTCCAGTCAGCTTTCGGGCTCTGATGGCTCAGACTGGGTGAGCACTGGGTGCAGAATGCAGCTCCTCCGCTGCGACAGCACCGGGGCCCAGAGACGGCTGAGATGAGAGGAGCCGGGAGACATGGAGCCAGCTACCTCAAAGAGGCAGCAGGTAGGGGCGTGTGGCATGGGAACAGGTAGCTAGGACACTTGCAGGTTGTCCAAAAAAATGAGCAGTTGGGAGGTACAGCAGAAGAGCTACAGATAAATAGAGAATGTATTTGAAAGGGCAGAAGAGCTCTGAAGTCTTTGATTATTAACTTTTATTTAGGAGGTTTGACTGGTGTATATAATGCTCCTATTACGGATACATACAATAGCCTTGTGCCGTTTTAATTTACTAATCCTTGAGAAAAAGGGAAATACTGTTATCTTCACTTTCAGATGAGACTGAAAATAACAGAGAGCCTGAGCCTCTGAGCGTGGAAGTGAACCTACCTCCCTGAACAGCAGTTTACCTGCTAGATCATGTTTCGAGATGTAACTATGCCTGTATTGTGCAAGGATTCTTTTCTTTTTTCTGTAGGAAGAATGGAAAAAATTAATTACCAGCTCTAGAACATATCTTAGGCATCAACCACTGTCTGTTAATAAGAACTGAAAAAGAGAGGAAAGGGAATTTGAGCTTTTGGGAGAGACGGCACTCATTCACTTTGCTTTAATTGGTTTTGCTTGTTTCCAGGTTGGTTTATGCTTTTGCTTTTTTATTTAGTAGGTTTTTTTCTTACAGATGTATGATAATGAGAATAGATGGCAGCAAAGCAGAGGCTTGCTTTAATTTATCCTCAAATTTAAAGATGAAAAGCAAGAAGTTAATTGGGGGGTAGAGTCAGCACCACTCACTGCTCCTTTCTTCGTGACCCATTAACAACATATTATTCCTATGGGAAAGATGAATCCCCTGCTCCCTCTGTTCTAGATACTCTCCACAACAAATCATTTTGGACGCAGTTATTTGTTACAGGAACACAACTGTCCTTACTGCCTTACAGCAGATCATCTACTGAGTTCATTTGTTGCAAGTAATTTCTTATTGTGTTCTCTTGGCTGACATTTGCTCCCACGGGTCTGGCAAGAGAAGGTGGGAATAAAACACTGCATGGAGAATGTGTTTTTTTGCCATTTTCCATACTCATAACCTTGAAAGGCATTTGTTGCGGAGGTGTAGACATACTCAGTGCCCTCTTGGTGCTTCAGTTATTTTGTCTTGCTTACAGTTTGAGGGGTCTGACTTTGCAGCCTGTATGTTGGCTTATTCTCGGAAGTAGTCCTCTCGCAGCCTCCCAGAGACTAAGAATAATTTCTTGAATGTTAAAGATACAGATTAGGAGCCCAGTGCCTTATAACTACAAAGAACTTTTAGAACCGATCCCAAAATACCAAGAAGCTGCACAGGTGAGGCGAGCAGGCAGGATCCCAGGACAGCACCACTTGGGGAGATTGTTGTTCCAGTGGAGCTCCCTCCCTGAACAAAGCATTAATAAAGAAATTCTTTCATAAGAGATACTCCGCCCGGGATGTTTCAAAGCACAAGTGCTCTATTGTGTCTTGTTTGTGGAGGAGATACTATTATTGTTTACTACGGATACTGTGCCGCTGGCATGTTTAGTGGTTTGTAAACGCTTATGAAAATAGGTTCTTAAAGGCCGTGAAGTGCTAATATGCTCAAGAAGTGCAAATAGAAGCAAAAATGGCAAGGAAGACTGTGATTTTAAAACCTTTACTTGGTTTGGTAAAGGATTACTATCATAAATAATCCCACTTTGGGACTCCCCTTGTTTGAGTAGAAGGGCTGTAACCAAAGTTAAGTTGCGTATCAAGGGGTTTTTTTGCGCATCGAGTGTTTTTTTGCGTATCAAGGACTGGGGCTTGATGTGAGCTGAGGAGGAGCAGGTGGTAGCAGCCAGGGCAGGTGGGCACAGCGTGTGCCATTTTCTGTTTCAGTTTTTAGACCTGTGCATCTGGGCTAACTAAATGGAAGTCTGCGGTGTAACTCCAGATTTACATCTCCAGAGCAGGGTCCAGACCAGCATTGCTGCCCAGCTTGTTGGTCTTGTCTTCTCATAGTAAACGAATTCCAGTGTTAACAAAAGGTTAATCCTTTCCTCCAAAGCTTTGCAATTCTTTGTGTTTGAGAGCGGGCGTTTTTCTACAGTGGCTGTGGCAGCAGAATGAGACTTGGAAGCACCTTTTGCGGTGTGGGTGTGTTGTGTTTGGAAGAGCCGATCTGGTAATGCACCTAATGTATTCTTTCTTCCTTCTCCTTACTTGGGCCACGGGGGCTGCCCATGGGGCTGGTGGGGCAGGGTCTCACCGCCAGGGTCTGTCCCACCATCCCACCACCCCAGCGACACGGACAGGGGCAGCCCCAGTGTGATCACCGTTTTTTCTTTTCTAGCAAACTTCCAGGCCATGGGGTTGAGTCCCGGCCAGGATCAGGCCCAGTGAGGGTAACCAGGTCTACCACAGCCCGGTGATCATGGAGCAGGACCGTGGTGATGATGCAGGACCAAGGTGAAGCCATGAAGTTACATCAGGGTCAGGCCTCGTGATGGTGACACCGGTCAGCCATGGCCCCATGCTGGCCAGGCAGGCCAGGGGTGGAGTGGCTGAGCTGAGACCAGGTTGGGGCATGAGCCCGCAGGTCAAGGCCTGGATCAATATGGCAGTGGTCATGCACAGACACAGCTGGGACACATCTGGGGCTGTAGCTGGGGAAAGCCCCCGTGGGACAGCCTCTGCTCAAAAGCAGCTCTCAGGCTAAGGAGGAGTGGCCCTTGCTGAGACCTCTGTCTGTCTTCATGACAGCTTTCTCCAAGGCCACCAGCTTCACTCTTCCCAAGCTGGCCTTGGGCCCAGACAGCCAAACCTGCAGGAGCGGGAAGGACATGGTCAGGGCGTTTTCACCCGTGCTCATCCAAATACAGGCCTTGTGCCAGGGTTCAAACTGATGGTTGCATTTTCATGCGAAAAATACTGTAAAAATGAATGTCATTATTATTATTAATACCTAGCCGACTTTCTGCTGTCACTAGGGCTGCCAAAAAGAAGATACTTGTTGAAACTGTTGAGATTTAAACCAAGGCTGGTTGTTAAGCCCATGGGTAGACACTTTCTAATTCCAAGCTTAATGGCGAAAGTAAGAGTTAATTGAGCTTTGTCTAGATGCATAAATTGACCAGGCTTCAAGAATAAATGGGTCAGGCAAGCAGTATAAGCTAGCATTAACTACTGAGTGGACAGTCAATATGGAGAGTTATTCTGGAATAGCTAATGCAGAACAGTCCAAGTTTGATAGTTTTTCTATGGAGTTGTGACCCATTTAAGGACCTCGTAGGAAGTCTGTGCATTTTCCAGGTTTGACCTTTCCAGTCTATGTTCCCAACACCCTCTGTCTCCTCCACAATTCAAGTGCAGAAGTTAAAATAATAATTGACCTTAGTGGGAATTGGAAATGACAATCAGGTGGAAGAAGACGGTGTCCCATATTAAGCAAGTAAAGAGTCATGGAAGTCCACAGAGGAAAGAACTGTCCAAAAACATCAGCAAAGTATAATCACTCTCACTTTAGCTCAGCTTTCTTATGTATGTCTGTTAAAAGCTGTTTGTAATGCCAGTGGCACGTGCGGTAGGGTCACTGCGCTTCAGGAAGGTAATGCCAGTGAAGTGTGACACATGCTGCCTGTATCACTGTAAGGAAGGGTATGAATCTCAGGCTACAGTGAGCCGCCTTGGAAGGACCCCAGAAATGTTTGCAGGTACTGACAGCTTCTACCTGCTGTCTGTCCCCCAACACCGTCAAGTCCTTGCATGACTAAACTGATTATGCCAGGAAGTCAAAAGCGTGGAGCACACACACATCAAGTTCACGTTCAGAGGGACTGGGTGTTTCTCTGAGTACTGGCACAGCTGTGCTCCAATGGTGTGTTCGTGTTACGCGTCTTGTAATCCTGTCAAAGGCTGCAGCACGTGCTTTCTGTGGCGAAGCCCAAGGTGCTGCATTTTCCCTGGGTTTGGTCCCAGAGGTGCTTCAGATTCTTGGGTCCATCTAGACATGCGGCACTTGCGTCTCCTGTAGACGTGGCTCTTGGAGAGACCGGACTAAAGGCTGAGAGCAAAGCCTGTTGGGCTGTATGTTAACACCTCAGCTGATGCTCATTGGTTTGTAGCAGGCACTGTTTTGACACCGTGTGGGAAATGTTGCATGCATGTCTCCTTTTCTGTAAACTTCAGGTTTTGTCAGTGGTATATGTATAGTGAATTTAATCATCCTTTAAAATCTTTTTGCTTTCTGAATCTAGTTTTCAAATCAAGTAGAGTTTGGCTCGGTGGAGTTTTGAGCTTTGGCCATAGAGACCCTGTTTCCTTCTGTGTTCCATAACTTCAACACAGGACTGCATAGACTAAGGACTGACCTCAGTTCAGCCTCTCCTGTGCTTGTTTTAAATTGAAGGATGACCTGGAGCTGACAATCTGAAATGTTTCACAACATATTTCCTGTGAGAAATGCATTAAAGCAAGTGAGGAAAACTTGGGACTTCTTCCCGAGGATCTGTGCATCAAAATGTTCACATGAAATGCATTTCTAATCCTTATTTGCAGCTAGATTATTATGTTAACACTGTTAAATGTAATAATCTGTATTTCAATGCCTGCATTTTAAACTCCTACCATAAACTATATTATTTTTATCAGTCTTACATCAGAAATAAATAGGTATATGTACGGGTACTATAGTGTGACCAAACACATCAAAACTACCAAAAAAAGCTAAGAGTAAATTACAAAAAGTGCAGTCTATTTACAACACTTTAGTGCACATAAATTACATACAGTTTAATTTGTGGTTGGAATAATCAAGGAACTGCAATATTTCTGCTTGTCAGATCTTTGGATTTGGAGGTACAGGGGCCTGGGTGGAGAGAGCTGCAGTCAAGCAAAGCTGCTGCAGTGTAGCTGGGATGCTCTGCGGTCTGTTTCTTCCAGCATTACAGACTTGTGTGTCCTTAAATAGATATTTAATAAATATTATAGCTGAAATTGTTATTATACTATAATATTTCTATTTCCAGTGGAAGAGCTGTGATAAATTATGAAATTCTAGGCTACTATAGCAGAGGATCTGTGCAAGTATGTATTATATACACGTATATAAGCATTAGATTTCCCGATTAAAAACATCCACTGCGTCAACTTTTAGAGCTTGCATTCATTCTGATGACTGCTTTTGTAGCGTTACAGTAACATATAAACTGCGTGCAGGTACGCTCTGACCTTATGTCTTACTTCTGTTGACCAAAATCTTGCTTCAGCTCCGTGTGAGGCTCTGCACAGCTATCTGCGATTGCAGAGGTGTATTTTGAGAACCTTAGGCCTTGAGCTTATCTCTGGACAGACAAATGTCTAAGCTTGTCTGGAGCCTCTGGGTTTTAGAGCTCTGTCCAGGCCTATGGGCTGTCATACTCAAACCTGCTTGCAGAGATGAGACCTTGGTCTTCATTTGAAACTAATTCCCCTCATTCAGAATTCTCACCTGGCCTGCGTCTGTTTTCTTCCTTTTCTCCTTATCTTGTTACCGAGGAAAGGTTTTACATAAAGAAAAGTCATACGATAACATGAGGAGCAGCTTCTGCGTTGTATGTCTTTGTAAGGCAGTTAAATTTACGATGCTATAAACTGGTTGCATAGACGACTGTCTCTTTGCATGCTATCAATAGTTGTAAAAGGTCTCACAATCAGCTAGCAGCTCGACCCATATTTACTGGAAGAGTAAATATGTCTGCTGTTAATCATTAGCTTCAGGTTTACTGAGGGACCGATCCCCAGCCTTCCAACCCATCACGTGGCACGCACAGGATACATCTGTATTTCTGTGTAAGATTTCCGGGACAGAAATTCAGAAGCCCAAAGCTTACTCCTGCCATGCAATGGTTTTGGACTGAGACTACACCTATCCCTGCAAACAAATCAGACTCTTTGCATGGAGAATTATATCCATTGCACCTGTTAGCAGGTACTAACGCTAACGGCAATTCCTATTAATGAAGTCATCTCATTAGAGATATTAATAACTACCGTTCAGAAGCTATGTGACACACTTTAAAAATGATAGGAGGCCATCTTTCCCATTGCGTCATGGATTTGTTTTGTTATTACCATGTAATATTGGCAGGTAGCGTGTGAGTATTGACAGCGTAATAAAGCAACACCCTTTTTTTTTGACCTGTCATTTGCAGCCTGTGTAGAGAGATTGTAAACAATGTGTAAGATATTCTCAGAGTGGAGCTTTCCCCTGTTTTGCACTCGCTGTTAGTGGAAATAGCAGAGAGTCAGCCTGAGCTGGAGGGTCACCAGCAGTTGTGACATTACCAGCGGTGCTTCACCTCGTTCCATCTTGTTGACCGGCCGCCCACAGGACGAAAAGCTTTCATATTTTAAGTATGTATAAACTCAACTAAAAGAGGGATACTTATAGCCTTTTCTATTTGTTCCAGCAGGGCTGAAATAATGTTTTCACTGTAACCCAGGGTAGCTGCTAAAGAAAAAGTTTCATGTTCAAAGGGATGTTTTGTGGCATTGTTATAGCTTGAGATGGGTGATGAACCACCCTCAGCTCCTGTGATCTCAGTTTTCAACGCTCTGTGCTTTAAAAACTTATCGTTATGAAGAGCATTGTCAGGCTCCTGATTTCTGAGCTTTTAACGGAGGACTCCTGATTCCTGAGCTGCCAGAGGAGAGAGGAGTTACGTGGTCAGCATGAGAATGAACCTCATCCTTGCCCTTACAGCATTTCCCAGTTTTCTGTTTCAAAGGAAAGTGTTAGTATGTGCTCCTGCCCCGGGGAACAGACAAAAGCTGCAAGGGGAAGTGGCACATCGGACTTGCGGAAGGAAAGCAGCACCTAGAGTAAGTTGCCTGGAATATATTCATTCCATATAGTTCAATATGAGAATGCTTTGGGGAATAAACAGAGGTACCTTTTGGCAACTGTACAGATGTGCTTAAGGTTAAAATTGTATACACAAAGACGTTGTGAAGTAGGGAGTGAGAAGAAGTATTCAACACACGGTGGGAGTCCAGTGAGAATGTTTTGTGCATGCTGATAGTCTCACTGCCTTTGGGGTGTGTGTAATGAAGGTACACATTACCACCACATTTGGTTGTCTCAAATCAGCTTTATTTTAAACGAATAAATCTGTTGAGTAGAGGTAGTGCAGTAGTGCCAGATTTTGTGAATAAATTTAGTGAAATTTAATTTTTCTGTGGGATTAAATTTAATTTTTAATTGAAAAGAAGAGAGGTGGAAATGGAAGGATTTTTCCCATGAGCAGAAATGGTGGAGCTTCAGTAAGGGCAGAAAAGATGTTCTGCCTTTAACTCACGTATTCTCTGCCTGTGTCCCTGGCATGACACACACGACAGGACTTCGTGTGTGAATCTGTTATCTATTGCCAGAAGAGTGTTCGGGGGACAAAGTGACATTTACTGTTTGCAGCTATCTGCTTAAGTAGCCCTACTCGCTGCTTGAAAGGGTACTACAGGATAGATGCCAAAATCATGTGCAGAAGTGGTATCTTTATGTTTTAAACTACTTCTGCCTATCAAATGTACAGTCTGGGAGTTAAAACTAGAGAAGATGAATTCCCTTTGGAATGGTTTTACCGTCCAGAAATGTGTAAATATTTAGGGATAATTGTGAGCTGGCAACTTGATGCCTCCATCAAAGTGGGATTTGAAAAGATATCCCATGCAGTTCAGCACTGGGCTGTGGACTGTTTCCCCCAGTCCTTCAGGTGAACCTTTCTTGGCACCTCCAGTTACTCCTTTCCATCCAGAGGTGTCACCACTAGGTGACTCTCCAGCAGCCTGACATGATGCCTGTTCAGGACTGTGAAAGTCCTTCCACCGCACTTACTGGTACTGGATCAGGGTCAGAAAGAAACACTCAACTAACGCACTCTTTTTGGTCTTCCTTGTTGTGGCACATCCTCTTTCACCATATATATCTTTAGGTTTATTGGTCACATACTCAGACAAATATGTCTTCAGAAGGCAACTTAGTGGATTAACAGGTATTATAAAAGCAATATATAATAGCAAAAATGACAAAAGCAGTAAAAACAATGAAAAGCATGAAGACTTAGATAGAAAACTAGTATTTTGAGGGAAGAGAAAATTAAACGAGTGGTTGATGAGCAATGACCCAGCAGGTTAGATTCAAGCATTACTTTCAGTACAACGTTTTGTTCATCAAAATAGATGAGGCCATGATTTTTCAGATAATTACTGCAGAAATGCTTCGTTTTACAAATACAAAAGTCAAAATAAAATGCGTTTTCAGTTAGATCTTTTTACATAGTCTTGTAGTGTGTGTGCAACCAAAACATGAGCGTCAGTTTTCCTCCCTGATTCATCTACTTCTGCATAATGTTTTACACGTAATAGTGAAGCTGGCTTGGTTTATTGACATTAGCCAAACAGAAAACAGTAAGAAAGAAAAATAAACAAAAGATTGCTTTAACGTGAGTAAAAATATACCAGCTACTAAGAATAAAGACTGCCTTAGAAAATAGACCTATTGTATGTCTGATGTGTTAGGAAGGAGTATCTTGGTTCTGTGTATCACTGTTTTTCCTCCTGGCAGGATTAACCTGCCACAGGAGCTTCTCTGGCACCTTGGCAACCAGAATGTTGTTGTTATTGCTATTATAGGTTATATAAAATGGCAGACAATATTTTCTTCAAAGTATTTCAGCTGTGGTAGTCTTTGCCGTTGTCAGAAATACTTCTTTCCCCTTATTTTTCAAATAAGATGACAACTTGAAAGTATGTCTTTGAATTATTTTTATAAGATTAAAAGTAGCTCTAAGAAAATAGTCCTGCATATGCATTTTAGAGCTACTGGTGGCTGTGATAACAGCCAGGGTTTTCTAGACAATTAACTGGCCATAGAAGTGCTAGAGGTGCACAGTTCACCAGGGTGGCTTAATGTATAAAGCAGTGGGAAGATTATAAATTGAAGGAAAAACTTCGGAAAGGACTGGTTCTTTGGGCACTATTTTGTAACATCTCTAGCATCTTTTTTAACATCTCTTTTCTCACTGACAAAGGAAGGAATATAAACAGGGTAAAGACATAAGCTTGTTTTAGGTAACTGTTTTTGCAAATTCCCTGCCCTGCTGCAGTTTTTATCCGATGCTTTTGGGGCTGTTTTTATCTGCAGTCGTTTCAGCCTTTTCTTCTCAGACACCGAGAGCTTTGATCCACGGAGCAAATAGTGGTCTGCTTATCCTTCACCCGGTGCAGGTCCTCGTGCGCAGTGGTTGCTATCTGTTCTCTTGTGAGGTGCACGGTAAGAGTCCTTTAGGGCCACATCCTGCTTCTGCTGAAATCCTTAGGAATGGTAATTTCTCCTTTGGCAAAAGTGAGATTGAGTCCTCTGTCCCCGGCAAACAGCAGAGATGTCCCCAGATGTCCTATTTGGCAACCCAGTTTCTACTCCCTTACACTTCTGTCTTCTGCTTTATATTCAGGATGAGGATGGTAGAGAAAATATCTTTCCTCTGATGGTAGCAATTAAAGCTCCTTATTATCCTAACAGGAAGTGGCAGGGGGAGGCTACAGCTCTTTTTTGCAATATTTATGATAACCCACATGAAAGTCTAGTACGTACAAACATTTAGGTTAACTTTTCCCCGGAGATGTCTGTGTAAGAAATACTGGACCATCCTTGTGCCAATAAGGAAGAGATGTTTTTAAAAACAGCGCAAAGGAATTGCTCCCGAGTGATTCATTAGTTTAGATGCTGTGTAGGATAATAGATGGGAAAAGGTAACGAGGTGTAGCCTGTGAGGTCATTTAGGATTGCTGCCTGCTCCGGTTTTGTAAAGTTATCCTGGGAATGGAGTTGCCTTTAATTCTGCAGCAGCTTACAGGTACTTTTCTCTGTCACGGTGATGTTGTCTCCTCTCAGAAGTAAGTGGCTCCGAGTGTCCAGAGTGGCTGCGGAGAAACAAGGAGGAAAGACGGATGGAGCGGACAGGGAAGCAGGATTAATACATTCGGTGTAGAGGGCATTAGTTGTTTTGACACTCCTACAGAGCAGTGTCTCAATATCTAATCTGCAATCCAAGTGACAATAGCACTGCCTCAAAGGCAGGTTCACTGTGAAACTGGCTGCAGATACCACCTTCTGCCATCACTGGTTCTTGAGACGGGTTCTCCTTCCAGCTCACAGCTCTCCTCCATTAGTGTCAGGAGGGGGCACGTAAACTTGACAGAGCAGGTACAGAGGGAAACAACGTGGTTTGGCTGGGAGCCATTGCAAATGAGAAATAATATTTAACAGTCGTGAGATATGGCAGTTACACATTATGTATCATTAATATAATTTGGTGCTGGCATAACTATATATCGGGTTCAGTACATGGGCCTGCCTGTGTAAATGTAAACATGCACAAGCGATGTGAAGGGTTGATTGCATAAGCTGGGGGTGACAGCACCATTCAAAGGCAGCTCATTCACAGATCACAACGGCAGATAATGCCTGGCATGTTCCTGTAAAGACTTTACAGTGTTTTAACGTTAACGACAGCGTTTGTGCAAGATTTTTAATACATTTTTTGGGGAAAGGCCTGTTCACACAACGCCTGCTCTGCTCCGTGTTGGAGTACGTGTGGGGGGGGTCGTGTTTGTTGGGGCCGCAGCGGTGAGCTCCCGGAGCTGAGTTTGGATTTAAATTGATAACTGAAATAATTTCTCTCCTCTGAGGGCACCTGTATTCCTAGGCATGTGTTTTACCGCTGATTAAGGTGGAAGATTTGCATGAAAGCCTTGCTAAAACATTCGGTATGACATCTCTAGGCTGTGCACAAAGTCTTGTTCTGTTGCCGTCAGAATCAGTTGGGGCGGGGATTTGCTGCGTTTGCATCTTTGTACTTGAGGCACTCGTGTGACGCAATTTGAAAGCAAGTAACTTTGTGTGTCCGTCGCACTATCCCGACTCCTTTGCGACTGCACCTTGTTCTTTTCTGTCTGGATAAACAATTCATTCCTGTGACCTCTTGGTCTCAAACCTGAACCTGCTACTAAACAGCTTCTTCAGTTGCAGCCACGTGTGTAGCTTGTTCTGGCTCCACCTCTGTGTGGCAGAACATCCCTGTTCACTATTAGTTGCTTCCATACGTGTTAAACAGGCAGAATCACTGTGCAGCAAGGAGAGGAGAATGCGACAAACTCGTTGGACATGTTGCATGAATACCTATTAGCTGAATTCACAATTTATTATTCTCCTTTACTGGGAAAATGTATGGTGGGCACCTCACTGCCAGGGCCTCAGTGAGTTTTGTCTTGAAAACCAGAATAGTCTTGTTATTGCTCCGGCTTAAATGAGTGAATAAATATTTCAAGAATTGCCTTGTTAGGGTATGAATTTATTCTAATTCAATTATTGGCTGAACTTAATCTTACTTTCAATGAGTTTTATAATGCTTATGAATTATTACCTCATTCTTGCAAGGAAGAAGGATGCACTTCTTCGAGGCAGAGAGTAATGCAGGTGTATGAGTTGTCCACTTAACCTGGTCATGTAACCTCGTTGTTAAGCTGGAGAATTCTGCTGTCACTAAAACTTCTGTGTGATTGCCTTGAATGTGTCATGTCCCACTGTGTCTTTACAAATGTAATTCTATGTAGAAATAGACTGTAAACACTTAAGTGAACAACAGGGAGAGTTCCTAATGATATACCTGTCATATATATAAAATGGCTTAAAAAGAAAATATTTTTTTTTTCTTTTCTAGCAAACTTCTGAAGAGAAAGAAGTCTGAAACAGGGCTGCAGGGAGTGACTGGAGAATGGTTTGAAGAAATACAAAGGAAAAAATTTCAGAATTACATTGATGTCAATAGGATGCTAAAACCACCGTTAGAGCATCAGCTGAGGAAGAACAAAGCCATCAGTGAGTCGCACTTTTCCATTTTCTTATCTCTGTGATAATGATCGCCTAGCCAGTGTCTTAGAGCATTTCAGAGTATGATAGCTGAGGAGTTCCTGAAATTGCATTGAGTTTCTTACCATGTCAAAGCTTTACCAAAGATAACTGGTAAACAGTGCCGTGTCCAGCTCTGGAGTCCTCAGCATAAGACAGACATGGACCTGTTGAAGCAGTTCCTGAGGAAGGTCACAAAAATGATCAGCGGGCTGGAGCACCTCTCCTGTGAAGAAAGGCTGAGAGAGCTGGCGTCGTTCAGCCTGGAGATGGGAAGGAAGGCTCTGGGGAGACCTCACTGCAGCTTTCCAGTATTGAAAGGGGGCTCATAAGAAAGATGGGGGCAATCTTTTTAGCAGGCCCTGTTGTGCCAGGACAAGGGCTAATGGTTCCAAACTAAAAGAGGGTAGATCTAGACTTGAGATAAGGAAGAAATTATTTACAGTGAGGGTGGTGAGAGCCCGGCCTAGGTTGCCCAGAGAGGTGGTAGATGCCCCATCCCTGGAAACATTCAAGGTTAGGTTGGGTGGGGCTCTGAGCAACCTGCTCTAGTTGCAGATGTCCCTGCTCACTGCAAAGGGGTTGGACTTCCAAGGTCCCTTCCAACCCAAAACATTCTAGGATTCTACATATTTTCAAAATGACTATGTTTCTTTAAGCAGATTCTGTTAAAAGCACAGCTGGAAGTCACAACAGAAAATCCCCGATATTCTTATCCCATAGTTAGGATCATAAAACAGCCTAGGTTGGAAGGACATCAGAAGATCATCTGGTCCAACCTTTCATGGGAAAGGGAGCCTGGGTGAGATTATCTAGCACTCCATCCCATCTAATCTCAGCAACCTCCAGTGGTGGGGACTCTACCACGTTGCCGGGGAAGTTGTTCCAGTGATTGATTGTTCTCACTGTAAAAAATTTCCTCCTTAATCAAGATGAAAGTGCTGTAATTATAGTAAATATAGTGGTGGTTTCCCAGTCACAACAGTAACGTTTACTTTGTACAAACACTGTGTAAGTTTTACCTGGTTTTCTTAAAGAAACTAGAAGCACTTAAATGACATTTGGATTAAGTAGGTAATCTGGATTTGGGTGAGTGAGGTTTGACTGTACCAGTGGAGATCTTGTCCTAGTAACACTGGGCTAAAGGCGTGCCAGTGCTGATTATCTGGGAGGGTGACAAAGCCTGGGAAGTTGGGCTGAGCAGGAAGCAACTTCTGGAGATCTTCTTTCACAGGTTCAGTTGCCCATCCAAAATGAACATGCACAAGAAACATGGTGTCTCTATACCAAGCAGAGCATTCTGTACTGTCTTTTTCACCTTCCAGCCAGCCAGTTTTCATGCATAATATGTGCTTTTATTCCATTCACATTTCTGCATGTTTTTCATTGAGCTCTTTCTATTTGTGCTTCATAGCAACCAGAAGCAGAGTCGTGTATTTCAAAAGAAAAGTGAAACCCTAATGATTTTCATGAAACTGCAGACCTACACAGACTAGATCTCTGTCTTTCCTGACTCTTTTTCCCCAACATCTCCTCCAGTCCACAGCTATCTACTATTTTTCTCTTTCAGAGATGGTCTAGTGGACGTGTTAGCCAACTAAACTCTGTGTAATTGTTCCCTCTTATTTAACTTTGAAAGCTGCTCTTTCTATTTCAGATCTGCAGAAGGGGTTATGTGCCTCCGAGGCTTGTCTGGTATTTCCAACTAAGTTGGCTTAAAAAACAAGGTACTACTTCTACCTGCAAGCCTTGCCCTGGCTACTTCCCTAGACCATCCTGGCTATGGCAGAGCGCTGTCAGGACTCCAGATGTCCCCTTCATTGCCAAGTCAAACAATGCCACCAAGGGTAGGCTCTGAAAGGGGTAAAGGATGCGGCGTTTTGTAAAAGACAGAGCTAGTCGCTGAAGCGAAAGCCGTGTATTACACACAGGATTTACATCACGTGACGTGAATTATTCACTTCATTTTGGATGAGGCCCCTTGCTGTTGTTATCAGCGACACTTTGCTCTCATTTCTGGTTTTGCTTTCTCCTGCAGTCGTTGAACAAGCCATTTTCAGGCTGTTGTATTGCTTCAGGTATGCAGCGTTTTAAAGGGAAAAAAAGAAAGATGCAGTGCCTTATTCCTGAGTGAAGTCTTGTTTCCCTGTGTCCTCCAGTTTCCCGCGGCATGTTTTAATAGCAGACCCTGCAGTTTCTTTCCCTAATCAGTGAGCAACACTCATCCTCTCACAGCAACTGCCAGCTGCTTATCCAGGTAGACTGGGTTTATGTTCTGTTTGAAGAAATCAAGTTATAACCTCCTCGAAGAAATCATTCCAGATACCTTGCATTTAAAATACAGTTCTGGTATGCAATTTGTAGCAGAGGAAACGTAGTCCAGTGGCCATGGAAGTCCTGTCACAAGGAATTGTATGATACAGAAGCCACTTCAGTCTGAATTCCTGTTGTGTAGTTACACTACAGTCTATTAAACCATTGTGTAAACAGAGTTGTCACATTTATATTTCTTACAAAGGTGAAAAGAAAGTGACTCATGATTATGAGTCCCTCAATTTTCAAATGTCTAATTTGTCTATATTTTTAAATGGTTCTGGTTTTCAAACGGTGGAGTGCTGATGACTTTCTGAAAATCAGCCTATCTCACGTGCAGCACCCAAAACCAGTAAAAGTTTTTGACACTTCAGACCTGTTTATCTTTCTCTCAGTCTTTTAGTTAGTGATTATAAACCAGCGTGTCATGTAGTCTGTCCAAAAATGTCAGTAAAAGGTAAGCAAAAGGAAATTGTTTATGAGGACATAACTCTTAATGTATATTTTAATACTGTATTTAGTAAGAACTGGAAACAAATAAATTTTTTATAATATTTTTAGATCAAAAAGAATCAAAAATGTCGTCCTGCACAAATCCTCAAGCACAAAAGAACACATCAGCTTCCTTTCTGGGGTTCAGATCACCCTTCGCTTGGCTTTTCTCCTTCAGAAAATCAAGGAAAAACCAGACTCAGAAGCAACCACGGTGAGCTATAATCAGAACACGCTTTGTTTCCAGCTTTAAAAAAGCCTATGAATTGTTCTGTGTTTTGCTTAGAAAACTTTGTTAAAATTATTTTCCCAGTCTCTTGCCTTTCCCCTCACTGGGAAGACTGAGAGTTTACTCGGTCATGCAATGAGAGATTATCTGTTCTGTGTCAGAAGAATGAGGATTAAGTGGCAAGTAATAGGTAAAGTCTCTTGGCTACATCTGTTTTGCTCAGGTTTTGCATAAAGGCTTCACGTATATGAAAGCCCCTAGACTCAGCCGTGGCTGCATCCTCTTTAATTCCCTCTCAGGAGGACGAGTTGTGAGGCACACGGGGATCTGGTGCCCCGTGGCTGTGATATAACAGGAAAGAGTAGCTTTCCCAGGCCATGGCAGAGAGCACCGGCCCCGGGCAGCTCTGCTACATCAGTTCCCACCGTTTCTAGCCCAGAGGCAGCTTAGAGGCAGGCCGGCAGCTCTGGCTCTAGCCCGGCAAACAGGGCAGCTCTCCAGCGCTTTTTGTCTTCCGTGTTTTGTCAGGGCTTTGCTTTCAGCTGGATCTGACCCAAAGATGGTCTCATACGCAGTGCTGGAGCTGCTGTTTGAAGAGTATCCTTCTCCTTTGCCATCCACAGGGACAAAGCTGCTGTTCGGAGGGAACCGGGTGAGGGGGGCTACTCTCAGGCTAGTTGGGCTGATTGTTCTCTCCTGACTTTTGTCCTGTATGGTTCTGTATGTCAGCAACACCTGAGTGAAATATTATTATTATTATTCTTGTGCGCGTCTTAGGGTAACACTCGGGAGCAGCAGTCATAGGTAAAGGTGCCTTGTGCGGTGCTGTGAAATCCGAGAGTGAAGCTGCAACATCTTTGGCACAAGGAGCTGATTTTCACCCTGTGAGTCTCAGGCTGGTATTCTGATCCGTGCCTGGGGCTCCTAGGTGACATGATGCAAAGACAAGGAACAGCTATAAAAAACAATGACAGGGAATGCAAGCTTTAAGGAAATTATGATGAGTCTGATGCTTTGGTTCTGTAGCACAGCAGCTTGCCATTGTGGAGCGTTTGTATCAAAGCAGAACGAGACTGAAGGAGAGGTTTGGACAGAGGCTGTGAGGTTCGCTTTGGGGATGTTTACGGGTAACAATTCTCCTACAGTGCAGTGCAGCATAGAAAAAAAAAAAAGGCAAAGTTTGAACACCGCATTCCGTACATGTCGTCTGCTCCCTCCTCTCTCCCGTGTCCTTGTAGTGCCTCTCACGCCGGGACACACCAGCAGCAGACCCCAGCTCTCCCTGCAGAATAAAGGGACGCTTGTGTAACTGAGAATCGCATTTCAAGGGCACTTGCTCCTGGTACATGGTGAAGTCGCCAACGCACCAGCGAAGGTCTAGGCTTTGCTGTAAAGTCTGCGCACTGAAATGATTTCTTAATTTAAGGTGGCAAAAAACCAAACCATGCCTACTCATTGCATCAGCTTTTCTAACACTTATTCATCGGGCTTTCCACACAAAATCGGTTGTATCTCGGGCTCAGATGCCTTTGATTTCTCTCCTGAGCACAGCTCGAAAAATAAACAAGTCAATCCTGACGTGTCACTGAGCTGATTGCTTCATTTTCTAGTCACGCCTCTCTGTCGAAAACTTCCCCCACCCTCTTCTAGGTGTTGCCGTGGCATGTGGTTTGCTTTATGCACAGACAAAGCACTGAAATAATCTGCCTCTCACCAGGTAAAGTTATTTTGGAGAGCTAGCGAAATACAATAGAGGCAGCACGGTAAATCCTGTAAGTAAGCCTACCTGGCAGAAGCTTTTAAATAACTCAGTATTAATGGCTGTTTAGAGGGTCCTTTCTGTACTGGACAGAGAGTTTCATCAGCCGCGGTGGTGTTTTGCTGTGAGAATAAATGATGGATGCTGCAAAAAAGAGTACGCCTATGTGGGGATACGGAAGATGCTAGTAAAAGGTTTGTAACTGTAGTCCGAAGGCAGTGAAATGTTTGATCGCTTTTGTTTCAAAGGTGCTCGGTGTTCTTGAGTTCATCCTTCTTCTTTTCTAGTATGTAAGTGTGATTCATACTGGAAGAGAAGTGCTGTTTAACAGTGTTTTCAGCATGTTTGAGTTACGTCTTTGTTGCTTAGTTGCCTTCTTACGTAGTACTGGTGAGAATAGCATAGAGGAAAGCGGATTGCACTCTGATAGTAGACAACTCGAGGGTGGCCTGGGGAAGACAGGTGCCTCAGTGAAAATACTAATTCGCGGCAGATTTTTAATTCATGGATTATTGTTACCAGCAGTGATAGCAGTAAGTAGAGACATCTTTTACTTTTAATCTTACATTCGGTTGTCATAAAAAAAGACGCATATGTGTGCAAGTGAAAAAGTATAAAATTTAACTTCTTGTTTTCCACAGTGAGTAGTATTTTCCTTATGGCAAATATTTCTGAACTTGAGCAGTAATTTAACTTCTGTTCTGTTTGTGAATAATAGATAATGTTTACGTGTGTGTGTACCTGTGCATGTGTGTGCAAAATAATGTAAACATTGCTCAATGTCCTTCACTGAAAAAAGAAACTGAATTACTTTTTCCTAAAATTAAGTAATATTTCTCTGAAAATAAGCAAAACTTTAATTTTGAAATGCTGAAACACTTAAAAGAGTTGGAAAAAATAATGAGGCAGTTTGAGAAGCAGAGGGATTGGCAGAGTGAAAAGATTAAAATAACCTCGTCTGTATAAGTTGGAAGGGAGGAAAATAAAGCAGAAAGCAACGACCAGTTATTTCTGAAAGAACAGTGACAACAAAGACACGGTGGAATTTAGAACAGTGCCAGAGATGCAAATGAAAATGGAATTTTTGCCTAGACTATCAAAAGACATTTCTAACTAACATGTCTACTTCACGTAGCTTCATTGCAGGGAGCAATTAACGCCACACCAAGCACAGCACCAAGTGGGGAGATCTGTGGAGCGGCTTTGCACAATAAAGCAGAAGAGAGTTTCTAACAAAGCTTTTCCATTTTTGGTTTGCATATAATTAAAATTAACGTAACTCACTAAGCCACAGGATTTCATTGAGCTTGGTTCGCAGGAAATCATTGTGAAAGCTCTGCAATGTAAGTTTCAGTCTTCATTTACTGTAGAAGCGGTAAAACAGATTCAACACTTTCCGTTTAAAGGAGGAGCTGCATACGTCAGTGAGTCCTGGTTCTGTAAACTTCATTCACAGGGAGCACTATCCCACTGAATTAGTGGCCGCTCGTATTGAGTGCAACAAGGAAAAATCAGGACTTTCAGATTGCCTGGCTGGCTCCTCAGCCCACTGGGGCCAACGGGCTTGTTTCCTTTGGTTTCAGTTGGACCCTGTGTCAGAGAGGAATCCTGGTTTTACAGTTCACAATTACAGAAGCAAAAACAAATTGCACCTTTCAACTGTTCTTCCCTGCCTGCAAGCACATTGCAAACAAATGACAAAGCACTTCAGGAGGAAAGGCTGGGCCACAGAGAACCTGCCAACAAGCCGGTTTATACTTGCTGCTGAAGCACAATAAAGCAGTCTGCCTTAGCACAAGAAGGTTTTAAGAGCCTAAGAACAAGGTCATTCAAAAAGACTTTGAGACAAACAGGACTGAGCAGAACCGTCTTTCCCTACTTTGCTTTCTCTCAAGAATTAACTTCCTGGGAAAAAAAAAACAGTTTCTGAGACAAGGAAGAGCTGGCAATGAGCTCAGGCTGAACAACATTTCCTTCAGGGCTTTTGAAGGGACTGGGTTTGCTTAGTGGTAAAATAAGGATCTGCAGACTCAAACAGACTCAGTGAAGTCAACTCCTGTTCTTGTTTCTTTAGTTTATTTTGTATTTGTATGTCTGCAAGTCAGCCTGGAGAACAGAGCAGCTTTTTTGTTCTGGGCTTCTCGGCTTGTCCTAACCATGCATTACTCACAGGCACTAGCCGGTTCTCTGCCAGGCGCTTGCGGTCCTATATAGCTTAAGAAAGCAGGCGAGCCTTCCACCATGCGGTCAAAATTGATAAATAAAGGCTGTTTCAAGTGAGTAGCAGCAAGTTCCGAAGCTGACACTGAAAACAATCTACTGTCTGTCTCTCTTTGCAGGGGCAGAGCGCAGCTCTGTGTCTGTGCAGGGTGAAACGCCAGAGAAAAACAGTAGAAGTGCAGGTGTAAACCACTTGCAGATTTACGAGTAGTTAACTTCTGCTTTTCGTAGTGCCTACGAAGTTTTTGCTGTTCGGAAAAGGAAGTAACACCATCTATCGTAATGCTGGATTGAAGCAGTTACTTTATGGCTCTTGCAGACACGGAGGTATCAGGAGGGTGACTTCATTCCTGGCTGTGCAGCTACGACATTTGCAAGCTGGCAGGGCCAAACCGAATGGTTTTGAATGAAACTTCCCCAGCATTTTTTTGTTAGCAGGATTTTTCTTGGAGAAAAGATGGATTTGTCATAGAGCAGTCTTTTTTCAGATGCTTCTCAGTCGTCATTAAAGAGAAACTGCTGGATATTTGCGACCTGGTAACATCACATTCATGTTCCTTTTCAAAGCCAGCATTTCAATCTTTCTGCCTACAGATATGACAGCTCTGCTAGCCCATCTTCGGAAGTGGAAGAGATGGCAATGGTGAGTAGTTCATCGACTTTATTGTCAGCAACGTTTAAAACACATTTTTCAAGAGTGAGTCCCCTTTGTTTAGGCTGTTGATATAACAACTGTTCAAACAGCGTACTTGCAGTTATTGTTTCAAACACTGAGTAAAATGTCTGTGTAGTGAACTTGTGGAATGCGCTTGCCCTGTTAACTGTACGGGGCCAAAAGCTTTCCTAGGCAAGCCCAAAGTCTCGCTCTGATCAGGTTTCGGTTCTCTCTTAGTGACAGAACAATTGCATGGAGAATTTCCTAGATCAAAACCCTCACATACTTCGGCAACTGTAATCGACCTGCAAATAGGTCAAAACTCAAGGCTGAACAAATAATCTAGTGTGTTTACTTTGGTTCTTTTCATCTGTACAAGGGTGAGAAAGAGTACCTGACTTGGGCAGCCAGTAGGCTAGGGCCGCTTCTGCAACATTTCCATGGGCAGAATTACCACGTAAATGTAAATTTTGACAGTAGGAAATTCTTTTGGGCTGAACGTTCCATTTTATAAGCAGAAACTCAATTTAAGGGTGAAACAACAGATTTATTTCTGATGTCATTTAAGTGCACGCTGTTGAAGTAAACAGATTTCCTCCAAGGATTACATATGCTATTTTAATTACTTTATTGCCCTGTATTACTGCCATGTCTTTCCTCCTCTTCAGTCGTGTGGTATAACCACAGAGGGGACTGAGAAGGTATACAGTATATAATCAAAGGTATAGAGGAGGTAATTTGGCCACCTCCCTTCTCTCGTATTTCAAAAGCAAAGGGATAATCTATATTAATACATCACTGAACAAAGATCTTATCAGAAAATACTGTTTATTATATAAATAGACTACTATAGCTAGACAGGATTATGAGTATTGAGAACTAAAAAGTATTAAGGGTTTTTATTAAAAAAAGGAGGAAGAGTCTCAACTAAAATCAGGAGTTCAGCAGTTGTCTGCACTTCTGCCAGCTGAGACTGAGCTGAGAGAAATCTGGATGGGAGAGGAACCTTTTCAGCTTCACATGTAAACCAAAGGCAGCTGGGGAGTAGGATGACATGTTCCCCACTGCTCAGGTAATTTATCACAGCCTTCTAAAGTGCTGTCTTGCAATACGAAAATTGACTGTGGTGTTAAATTATTAAATCTCCGTGGGAGGTCAGCGTGTGAATTTTGAAAGGTGCTGCTCGAGAAAGAAGTGATTAGGAAAAGCTAAATTAAGAGATACAATGTAATGAGGATGCATATGGGAAAAAATAAGTAAACTGTGCCCCTTATTACGAGGTCGTTATAACTCATGTATCCAAAACATGCTACAGTGTGAGGACAAGATGAGCAAATCTCCTTACTGCATTCATGAAAGTCTCTAAAATGCACACGACTTTACAATCCCCAGTTATGTGTTTTAATAATACAGTATTTAATGGACCTACAAAGAGTTTACTGACGTCCGTGACTTGTGACACGATTTGCGATGTGACGTGTGAAAGGTGATTAGAAGCCACGTGTAGAACTAAAATCATGTTGCCTCCCAATTTGTAACAGGCTGAAGTGTGCACGTCTGCAACGTCAACTGAAACAAGTGGCCTTTCTTTTGATGCAAACCAAAATGAAATGATGGAGAAGAGTACACAGGAATGGAATGACCAGTTAGAGAAGGAGTTTTTCAGTGGTAAGTGTGCATCCCTACTTTGTTCTGACGTTGTTGTTACCGGACGTGACTGTGGTGACTGGGTTTGGAGGATTTGCTGCAAACGCATAGAAGGATACAGCTCATTCCTTTCTAGCACAGTGGCTGCTTTTTGCTGGCTTAATCTGACAGCAGAATGTCTGCTCTGACACTGGCTTCAGGATGTGTCGCTGGTCACTCTTAGAGTGCGTTGCATCTCATACTGATCCTGGTCAGAAGAATTACACCTTAGAGCATACATTCCTCTGCTGATCCCGACAGGAGCCCTTACTGCGTCCTTTAGATGCAGACATACAGTTATGTGAGAAGAATTTCATCCCAGTTTCCTGCATGCATGATTTTGATAATGACGAATTACTGGGCCTGGTTTTATGAATTTTAAAGCCTCAAACCTCAGAAGCAAGAGGCGTTATAGCATTCAGTTAGCTTTCTTGGAGCCTTTATAGCATCAATCGAAAGTTGCTGGTTCTTTTGGTTTTTTTTTTCCTTCTCTCTCACTGACGGGAAGTGAGGCAAGATCAGACCCAGCCTCTCAGAGTACAGACGTGTTCTTCCACAAGCCTGTGAAAAAACATGTCCATGACTATTACTTTCTACCACCAAAAATCACAAGAGAGCACAGATTGAAAGCATGATTGAGAAGCAGTAGGGGAGCCTGCAGGGCTGGAAGAGGAGAGCACTGCATGGTGGACAGTGGTTCTTCTGAAACTCACCTGCCTGTCACCGCTTTTGGGTGTCAGTCACGACGGTGTAATATGTGCCCACTGCCAGAGAAAAACTGTACATACCTTAGCTGATGTCCTCCAGATGTGAGACTCAGAAGCAACTTGTCTTTTTCCTGTTCAAACTGACTCTCTCAGGCGTTTTCTCTCTTCTGTGCTGAAGAGAAACTTGGTATTGTTGTGTCACCTTCTAACTACACATACCTAGCAACGCTCTCTTGATGATTCTGTGCTGTTAGCACAGGTCTGTAATGACCGATCAGTAAGTCTGTTTTATTTAAATGGATTAGGAAATGCTGTAACAAACCAGCCATATCCATTTGTGCTTCTATCTTACACGTGCCATTTTCAAAATACAAAAAAAAATACAAATGGCAAAGGCATAATTGATTTTGCCAATAAAAATACTTTAAATACATTGTTGTCACGTAGTCTTATGACCTGAGTATCTTGGTTAACTGACCCGTATAGTGTTTAGTTCCAGCTCATGAGACTGCCTGTCAGCTTTGTTGTTAGAATGACTCACAAGTTCCTAACTATTTAATCACCCTTTCTAGTCCAGAAAATGACATTTTCAGTGCTCATTTTAAAGTACTAAGCTGCAATTCAGCAGAGAACCTCTTTTCTGCCTGAAACAAGCAGTGGACGTGCCAGACTACTGAATGTGCTTGTTTGATGGTTTGCAGGATTCTGTGTTTTCTTACAGTTACATAAGTGCTCTGTGAACACACCGAAAGGTCCATGTTTGCCGAGTGATTCCGGGGGGTTTTGCTTACAAACTAGACTTGGAAAGTTTACGTGCACGCACCCACACGTAGAGCGCGTGAGCAAGAATTCAGACTTCCCATTGTTTTCGTTTCCTTTAAATAGCATAAAGATGAGCATTTACATAAAGAGCAGTTTTAAGATCAGTCATGGAGCAGCGCATTTTTTTCCTTGTAGTCATAAGGGGTGACTGCTGAAAGGTCCTGTGGAGGAAGAACGTATGGTTCAGGAAGGGCTTTAAATGCTGGGAAGCTGACTCCTTTCAAAACCAGTTCTGATTTTTAATGTAGCACATGAAACGTTTTCAACGTAAATAGAAGATTATTAAAGAAAACACAACTAAGTATCTTTTTTTTTTCCTGTGCAGTTCTAAATGATCTGGATGACCAGCTGGCCCAGGAACAAGCCCAAGACCCATTGGACAGGACAGTTTCTACTAGCAGTGAATCAGATGTGTCAAACGTGCGATACAGTGGTGCATTCCCTACTTCAAAGAGGCAGACTGCTAGTAGGGGGCAACACAGGAGTGACGGGAGTGACATCCCTAGCACATGTCTCCCAGATGGACTGAGAACAATAAGAGCCAAAGATGAACACAGGATTTTCATCAGACCAAGGAAGTTATACAATGCATATATAAACTGGCACAAGACAGCCTTTCAAGAAGATTACAAATGTGGTGATCCAGCCGATGGAAATCCTCATCTGCTAAGCAGCAGGCTGCCTTCTGTTTCTTTTGGACGGTCTTCAGAAGGTAGCTTATATCCTCCCTCCGTAATGCGGAACAGTGGATTTAGGCACAAGAGCTGTATGAGCAGGGATACAGCTGGCAGAAGTTACTCCGTATGTTCCCTTCGGAGATGTCTATCATCAGTATCTTCCGACCAGCTATCAGCATCTAGTTTACAACAGCCATTGGCAAGGGAGAGCAACAATGGTTTTATACCAAGGTTTGGTCGACAGAACCCAAAGAGAACTCCTCTGTCTTCTATTGTATGGAACAACACACCAGACTCTCCTGGACAAACATCAACTCAAGAAAAAATGTTTAGAACCCGATCACTGATGGAGTTTCATGCTGCAGACCATGGTAGATATCCTAGCTCTTTGCAAGAAACCAAGAAATATTCATGTTATCACTCAAAACACCACTACAGAAGATCCATCTCAAGCAGTAATTGCTTTAGTAGAGTTAGTTGCCCTGAAACTACTTCTTCGTTGCCCTTTGATAACTGGGAAAACTATCCATTCCACAAATCAGAAAATAATCTCTCTAGATCCTACTATAAAGATACTTCTTCTCATGGCCATTTGTATGCAAACCAAAAGAAATCTCCGTATGGAAAAAAAGACAGCTGTCCGTCTTGGGCTGATATTCCTCAGTACTACAGTGATGACGCGTTTATTTCCCCTGATGCCAGCTTTGAAGTGATTATGGCTAATTTAGATGACCAGCAGTGGGCACATACAAAGAATGCCAAGTTTGGTTCACAGCGCCTGCAGAATGATTTTCACGTGTATTCTCCAGAAATCACGAATATCAAAAGGATAGCAAGAAGTGCAAACAGAATTTTTTCAGAATTTGAGGGCTCTCAACCTTGGCAAAGCTGGAACTCCTCAGTCTCTTCATCCAGTACCAGAACTGATGAGCCAGTCTTTCCTAATTTGAGGGACCAAATGAAACCCAGAGGACTGAACAGGACTTCAGTCATTGTTGCCCAAAGAAGTACTGAGGAAGACTTTAGACAATTAGAAAAGGTTGAAGGTAGGAAACTGCCAGATGAAGACATGCTGTTACAGTCAGTTTCGCAGCACGCAGACACAAACTACGTCAAGAGCCAGAGTTTTCCCTCTAACAGCCCTGCTTCTGCCATGCAAAGTGATCCCTCTTTCTTTAACGCAATGAGATCAAAGAGACAAACCCACGTCGCTGCCAGAGGAAATCTGTGTACATCAAAGGGGGATAAAAGAAATGGCCAAATGAAGGAAAACAATTGCCCACCCAACAGTGTGTTCACTCAGCCTCCCTGTATTTCGCCAGCTGAAGTGAGCAGGAAGGAACCTTTTCTTCCAAGTGAGAAACTACAGAGTCTGCATTATGGAGCAAACAGCGAGACCATCAGGCAGGCTAACTGGAGTGCAGAAGCCATGAACCAAGCTACTCCAAAGAGACAGTCCTCACTTCTGAATGCTGCTTCTGCTCCAGCCACTGAAAAACTCGCAAACTGTCCGGGCATGTTGTCCTGTCCTCCTGAATGTTCATCCAGCTCTCCACAAACACCTTCTCATAAAGACAACTCTAAAAGTTTAGGAACACTAACTAGCTCTTCAGTAAATTGCACAGTTGCTGAACCTCAAGCAGAAGGTGGAAAAGCAGCTCAAGTGGGCAGAATGGGTGTTACCAAAAAGATTTTGCAGAAAACACTGCAAAATACAAGCACTTTAATTAGTCGTGACTGTAATGGACAATTCACTACTAGTTCTCCACAAAATGGAAGTTCTGGAAATATTTATATGCATAGCTTTGATGGAGAACCCAAGACCTCTGAACATAGTTTCAGTTATTTTTGCCTTGAGAAAGAAGGCGGAAAAAGAACGAGTACTTCACCTCGTACTGAAAGGCTTCACAAGCAAGATGGCTTGCTGAGACATAGCAGCAGCTGCAGCACGACTGGCTCCCCTAGCAGAAACAGCCTCAAGTCTCCTGACCCACTTGTTATCTATTACACTTTGCCTAGAAAATCAGCGAGCGTTGCTGGTAGTATTATGTCAGATACGCCCATCTCCTTACCTAGAGAAAGCAGAAGAACATACAGTCGTTTAAGGTCTGAAGCTCCATGTAGAGCTGATGCCTTTTGTTCTAATCAAAGAGATGGGTCTTGTTTAAACTCAAAACATTCCTTTTTAACATCGGCATCGTTAAATGCTGCTACAAGTAACAAAGAAATAGATTACCCCAGTCCTTTAACCAAAAGTCCTAATGATTCAGTGAGTAGTAGTGCCTCTGTTGAACTGACAGACAGATGGAAGCATCTAAGCAGAAGAGAATCCTCTGTGTTTTCCGATTGTAAGGAGAGGGGAAATGTTTTGCAGAAATATAAAACTACAAGCACATTTACAGTTTGTGTTGATGAAGATCACGTCAAGTATCATGAACTAGTTTCAATTTATTACACGCTACCACGGAGGCATTCAAGAACGTTTTGTAACCTCTTTAGAGAGAATCCAGAGGATGCAGATTTACCTTGTCCCAAAGAAAATGCTCAGTCACCAAGAATACCAAACACAAAAAACGAAGGCCATGTGAGATTAGCAAATGTTTTTTTCCCCAGTACTCTGGAAAAAGAGGTGCCTTCATGTTCTGACCAAGTATCTTCAGCTCTGGCCACACCTCAGAACTTGGGAACTGCTGTTGATAGTGAAGAAGAGAATTCCCACTTATCTCCTAGCTCTGAGAAGATATGTACTTCAAAGTCAATGAGTATGGTACGTAGCAGGAAAGGTAGTTCAGCAGAACTTTCATTAGCAGAAAATGTGCTTTCTGACATGGTGACAAAAGACATTTCTTTTGGTGGTCCACTGTCCACTGCAATAGAGGCTAAGTCAGGTAAGGCCATTTCTGATGCCTCAAGCGGCCAAAATACAGAAATATGTCTAAAAGAAAAGAAGGAAGTTTTACAAAGAGCCACACCACTAATGTCCACTTTATCCACCCCTCCCAAGCCAGGCAGATGTTTGGAGAATCCTTTGTACTCTACTTCAGCAAATAACAATATTATACAGAAGGGAAGCTCTGAAAACTGCTGTCAGCCCCCTAAAGTGAACACCAGTAAAAATCTGAACAGTTTCCTTGGTCACCCAGGAGAGAAGAGTTCCCTTGGAAGGAACAGTAACACAGAGCGCGCTGACGCGCCGCTTCCTCCCGTGGAAGACACGTACAGGGATAGTACTGAAGCCAGACAGAGAGCAAATTTCCTACACCAAACCGCCCCTCTGTATAATAACAAATGTAGTGGACTGCAATTAAGGGCTGACAGTTCAAGGAAAAATGCAAGTGGTTTAAACTCTTGTAGCAAAGTGCTTTCAGAGTCTCAGAACAAAGCATCAGCTTCCAGTGCTGATCCTTTACTTCAGCTAGACAAAGTGGTTAGCACAGATGCAGATGAATTAAAGAGTTCAAAAATGAGAAAAGAGCAGAACTCACAGAGTACTCGGATGGGTAAAGATTGTAGTGGTTTGCAGGAATCAGAGAGGCACAGTGAAGGCAGCCTGAACAACGCCTGTAAGGATAAAGTCCTCAGGGTTACACCAGTTCAGAAGGTAACAGAGGGCGCAGAAGACGAGAACAAGCTTCTCTCTGACTGCACAAGAGACAAAGTCAAAGATATAGAAAAAAGGAAAAACAGACCTTCAATTAAAAATAAGCTGGCAGCTGTTTACAAAACAAGTCGGAAATTTTCAAGTAAAAATTTACCCCCCAAACCGCACATAAGTAACATTTTTTCGCAGAACAATGGCAGCACCGCTCCTTTAGAGGTCGACATGTCCCTTGACTCACTGATTTCAACAGATTCCCGTCAGCCACTCCTGCAGTCGGACAATGAGAATCAGAATCACAGTCCGGACCCTGATAAGAACATGCCAAGACCAAGAACAGCTGAGAATAAGAAGACTGGAAACCAGAACGATCCTTCTTTACTTGTTAATAACACCAGCTGGAGGTCTTTTACAAGCTCATACGCACAGAAGGAAGCCATCAGTCCCAAAAAAACTACAGGGAAACTGGAAAATAAGCCAAGTCTTACAACCCTATTTCCAGATAAAGCGATAACCCCAAGAAATACGAATTCCCAAACACCTGATCTCCGGTTAGAAAGCAAAAGCCAGCCCATCTCTCCCAGTGCCACTACAGCAGGCCCACCAGATGACGAGAAAAGAACAACTAGCAGTCGTGCCTGCAGTCCTCCCTTGCCACTTTGCACTGACAAAAACTTAAATGTGTATGTAAATAGCTGCTCGCGGGCAGACGTGTGTCCAGAGCCAAACTTGACAGTGCTTGGTCAGTGTCAAAATCCTTGTCAGTCTGCCAGTTTAAAAAATGCTAACTGGCAGAGCTCTCCGCTGCGCAAGAGCCGTGCCAGAAGTCAGCGTGAGCGTCACCTTTCTGAGGGTATTTGTGGTCGAGATTACAGTGAGACCTTTGCGTCGGGAAGCGATGTTCTACCAACAGATGGTGTACATGGGAAGAGATTTAAATCTTACTCGGAGCTGTTGTCTCGCGATGAAAATGAAAACTGGGCAGCGGATGATGAAAAATGTTACAGCACTAGAAATCTGATGTATCCTTCTGTTGAATTTGGTATATTTGGCAAAGAACAACAGTTGGCTTTCCTGGAGAATATCAAGAGGTCGCTCACAGAAGGGCGATTATGGAGACCTTGTCTTCTTAATAACCCTGCTGCTCTCAGGGAGGGAGAGGCCCCTTCTATAACCAGGGCTGAGCTTTTGAGCTCGAGTTCTGCTGGGAGCAAAATGTCCTCAGCTGCTTCATCCCCTCGAGAGCTGACTGATATCTATCGGGAAGACCCAGCAGCTTATTCGGACTCAGACAGTGATACCACCACCGATGATGAATACTACCTGGATGAGATAGATAAAGAATCAGAGCTGTGAAGGGCCTGTGGTGCTGAGGCGGCCCCATAGCTCGCTAGTTACTGGGCAGGCAAAAACATGCAAAATCATTTGGGCCAGTTCTTGTGCTGCTGTAAACTGGCACAACTTCGTTAGTTTTAAAGAAGTTAGTATGTTATGTTCGCTGACCCTTTGACTTTTGTATTGAGCATGTGGCTTCACCATTATTGTTTCTCCTAGCAGGGAAAAAGAATGCTAAAAATTCCCTTCCCAGAATCACAGAAGGTAAACAACTGTGGAGCTCTGGGCAGTGTAACTCCCGAGATAGCTTTCCTCTGAGTCAGCAAGCAGTGGCTTGGGCTCCTGCCAGCTGTGCAGTGCTGGAATGGATAAATTCTAGCTCGAGCTGCTTTTTCTTACAAGATCTAACAGAAAACCAAGAGGTTGGCTTGCTGATAAATTGCCATTTCTCCAACTTTCCTCATTTACCAGATCAAGCATCATCATGCCAGTCCCTCCCACCCAACAACACCCCTGCCCCAAAACAAAACCTCTTCCATTTTCACAGCACGTTCCGTATGAATGTTCTTTTCTTGCATTCCTGGGACGTGTAGCCGCCAGCTCGCCGGTGGCGTTTGTTCGGCCGTGCCGTTGAGGTGGATTCCACACCAGGATTTTCCCCTCGGTGCTGCAAGAGTGACAGAAGTGCTGCTAGTGCCTGGCAAAGGACACGGCACCGGAAAACTCACCGAAATTCCTGAGGATGCTAAGAACCACAGCTGAGCGTGGAAATCTGCTTCTCAGACTTGGGAGGTTGGTTGATAGCGAGCACAGCTTTGGTTACGGCCGAGAGGCATGGCCAGATTTCTGCCTTTGACTTAGGAACAGATTAATCGGGATTAGTAATCCGACGCTTTAAACATGCAACATGTAAAAAGACTTTACCCTTTACTTTAAAAAGACTTACCCTATTTATTTCCTGTATAAACCTCATAGGTTGAATCCTAAGTTGTCCTAAGACAACCAGAACCCATACAGCCTGTTACATCCCGCTGTGCTCGGCCGGTCTTGGGGTGAGGTACCTGGAGCTGCTGGGCTTCTTCGGGGCATCACCACCCGGAGCAGCCCGAGAGGGCCGCGCAGGCTGGCAGGGGGTTATAAATGCTGTAAATCAAACCAGTAAGAAATGCTCTTTGCCTTTTGCTAAATTACCATCCCTTTTGGGCATTTTTCAGCCATTCCCGCTGTCCCCACGGTACTTCTTATCCTTCAGACGGAATGGCTGTAAGCATTTTCCAGCGGCTCTTCTTCGGCCACACTAGTAATGGAGTATTATTACTCAGTGGCCAAAATGTGTCCCTGGCCATTAAATTTCTTAACTAAGCTTTGATCTCATTTTATGCAAAATCAGAAGTGGCTCACTGAGCCAGAAGATAGTATTTTTAAATAATTATACATTTACTTCTACGTTATTTCTAATTTCGCACATGGTCTAAAGCGATGATCCGTATTTTTTATACACTTTTTAATTCAATACAATTTCTGTAGGACATAATTATATTTTTGTAACTGGAAGGACAGTAAACTGGTGTTTTAAAATAATGTATTTTACACAAAACAAGCAATGCTTGTATCGCTGGTGACTCCACAAGAAACTGAAAGATGAAAATATTGTAGTAGGTAACTGGTATCCTTGGTTTGTTATGCTGTAAACTTCGTTAAAGAAGTGGGTCTGTAGTTCAAATCTGTACGGCTACGTAAGTATTATTACTTTATATGGGGGTAATTTGTCTTTTGTTGTACATAGAAGGACTAATCTAAACTATATTTATAGTCAGAATCCATCTCTGACACGCCTGTTTGGGAAGGATTGACGCGTACGCTGGCATATGCAATGCGGGAAGGAAATGACTAACCTGTAATTGCTGTCCTGTAAAACGTGGTATTCTGAGGAGAATTTCTGTAAACATCTCTGTTCTCTAGGGACAGGATTCTGTAGAGTGAGACAATAAAACCAGCTGAGTATCAGTGACGAACTGCTGCTGCTGCACCTTTCTGCAAAACACGTTAGTCCAAAAATTGGGAATACCAGCCTACGTAAGGTAAAGAATAATAAAATAAACGTTTATAAAGGAAGTAAATGGTCATACCATTTTTTTTCTTGCCTAGAAGTGGACGGTTTAGAATATTTTTATTTGTAAATATTTTCTACCTGTTCAACAAAAGCTGGATTAAGTTCTCACCTCGTTGGCATGTATTGTTTTTTTCATTTGCTGTGCTGTGTACCTACCTGTAGGAAATCGGGTGATGCAGCATAAGCAAGTGAAAACTGCTTTTGCTCATAAATCAGTTGTGGAAGACCGCAGCCTACTGAGGACCTGTAAGCTCATATTTACACTGAACAGTGGTATTCTGTAAAAGAGTCCCATTTTGTGAAAACGTCACCCTTTGACTAGCAATCAGCTCCAGCCAGATTTTGCCACTTGTGCTCTTCCAAGCTTTTTTCTTAGCAAAAGCATATTCTATAAATGTTCATCGTTTATAGGATTTTATTATTTACAATTACTGGTTTGAAATAAATTCTGCATTCAGATGAAAAACGTGTTGGCACTCTGTTTCTTTTTCATTTACTGTGAATGCCAAAGACAGTTTATTAAAAAAAAAAGATAAAAATCCAGCGTCTTAGTGTTGTTGGCAGGGTGCTGATGGCAAACGATGCCGTAGATAAAGCGGGGATCCCAGCGTCGGCCCGTCGCGCGGCTGTCTTCTCCTCTCCTGGCAGCTGAGGGGTCTCTAGAACACAGGTAGTTCTCCATCAGCAGCAGCATCTTCAGAGTAGATGGATTAGCCCCTTAGCGAGCTGTGCGCCTGCAGCTTGCCTTGGGGAGCTGATGTTCCACGTAGGGGCCAAGGACAGTATTTGGTGAGTAGTTCTACAAGGTGATGAGCGCCACGTGAAAAATCACTTCAGCTGGACAAGGCTCGAGTGGCTGCCACGTGCGGTGTGACGGCGCGTGAGCCTCACCACTGCCTTTCAACCCTAATTACTACAGCCGGTATACGTGGCACCCGAGTTCAGTGACACAGGCCCTCCGCCTGGCTTCAGAAGGAAACGTGGTTTATGAGCTAAGGTGGTGTTTGTCTGGGGCTCTGTCCACCCATTATGTCACTCGTGTCCCCGGATGAACTTTGACTTTTCTAACATTTCAAGGACATTTGAAAGGATGGACAGAAATCTCATGGTTTCATCACAGGGGAGCTTGGACTGGTCTCTGCTCCAACCTCCTGCTCGCAGCAGCTCAGCTCTGAGGTCAAGCCAGGCTGCTCAGAGCTTCATCCAGGGTGGAGACTGGTCAGCTCCTCTAGGCAACCTGTGCCTCTGCTTGCCTGTCCTTATCAGTGAAACGTGTTCCAGGCTGAGCCTCTTGTCCTTCTGTCCTGTGCCATCTCCTCAGTGATCTCCCCGTGGGCACTGGGGGTTTCTGTAAGGCCCAGCCCCTTCCCAAAGCCATCTCTGCTCCAGGCTGAACAAGCCCAGCTCCCCCAGCCTCTCATCACAGGGTCAGTTCTCTAGCCCCACCAGCTCAGTAGCCTCCCCTGCGTTTGATCCAGTTTATTGATGTCTTGTATTGGGGAACCCAGAACTGGATGCAGCATCTAGATGTGGTCTAACAAGTGCTGGGGGGAAGGAACAATGACTCCACTTGACCTTTGGCTCTGCCCCAGCTGCTGTTGGCCATTGTTGCTGCCAGGTCTTGCTATGGCCCATGACCTCCTCACTGCCCACTGGGACCACCAGGGCCATTCCCTCAGAGCTGCTCTTGCCGGCTGGTCCCAGCCCATACCAGCACAAGGGTGGCTCCTTGCCACAGACAGGACTCCAAAAGCACCAACAAGCCCCGGACCCTCCTCCCCAGGGCACCCCCCACCCTACCCATGTCCCAGGGCAACAGTTCAGCCCAGCCTGGTGCCATCATTCCCTGCCCCAGCAATGCTGTAGGTCTCCAGCTCCTCACAGCCCTGCCTGAGTCCGATCCCACCCACAGGCTGACACTCTGAAGGCCCTGGAGCCAGCCCAGAGCTGCGTCTGACCCCAGTTCCCCTCACAGGGCCTGATCCTGATCTGCAGATTGATGTCCCTGCCTGACCTCCGCCTGGCCCTGATGAGCGACGTGGCCTCTCGGCTGCCCCAGATGCTGTTTGCCATGTGCACAGAGGTCCCTGGTGAAGCCCTGCTGCCAGCCACGGTGCTGTGCTCCTCAACGCCATTCCCCAGAGAGCAGCCCACCCTTGCTCCTCCCTGGCACCAGAGCGTAGGACTTTTTGTTGAATTTCATGGCCCATTCCCCTACCCCGTCCATGTCAGCCCTGCCCTCCAGCACACTGATTAGTCCCTTTGTTTGGCATCACCTCCAAACCCAAGGACAGAGCTCTCCATTGCCTCATCCCAGGCCAGGTCCCTGCAGTGCTCCCCTTGTTACCAGCGGCCAGGTAGAGATGACCCATTAACCAGCCCCTTCTAAGCCAAACCAACCATCCAGACGGGTTTTACCCATCTGGTTGTTCCCTATCCAGACGATAACATCCTACCTTGAATACAGCATTGTGGGAGACAGTAACATCTTTTCTAGATTCACGGTAAATGACATTCCCCGCCCTCCCTTCACCCGCAGAGCCAGTTTATTGCAGGCGGCGATCAGGTTGGCCAGGCATGGTCATGCTGACGGCTCCCAATCACTTTCTTCTCCACATGTGCTCTCAGCTGGTGCAGAGGGAGAGAAAAGCCACCATCGCTGATCCCTGCGCTGCGAGCAGCAGCCAGGGATGTGCTACCTGACAAGAAGCACATTCGTAACTCCAGATTAACGCTGTAAGTGTTTTCTCTTGCCTGTTGGGAGTATTACACACGGAATGTCAGTGGAGAGCTGTGGTTACCTGAGGTGAGGGAGCTTAGGAAGCTGAAGACAAAAGCCAGGAGGAAACCAGACAATAATTCCACTTTCAAGGAACCTGTTTTTCATGGTCTGTATGCACAGCGACTTGAAGTTCACGTTGTTCAAAAAGACACAGCATTCATTTGTGCTTTCATTGTTTTGCATGTGAAAAATCCTGCTCTGTCCTTCAGTCACTGTAGGAAATCCTAGAAATAGCAAGGAGGAACTATAAATTATGTGGGTTTTTTTTTTCTCTTGCAGAAACCTCTGTCTGTGTATAGAATCGTAGATGGTCTGGGTTGGAAGGGACCCCAAAAATCACCTAGTTCCAACCCCCCTGCCATGGCAGGGACACCTCCCACTAGAGCAGGTTGCTCAAGGCCCCGTCCACCCTGGCCTTGAACACTTCCAGTGATGGAGCATCCACAACATCCACTGGGCAACCTGTGCCGGTGTCTCACCACCCTCACAGTGAAGCATTTCCTTCTAACGTCCCATCTAAATCTCCCCTCTTCCAGTTTGAGCCCATTGCCCCTTGTCCTGTCACCACAGGCCTTTGTGAAAAGTCCCTCCCCAGCCTTCTCGTAGGCCCTGAGGAGCCCCGCTCCCCGGGCGGGGGAGGCCCCGAGCCTCGGCCCTCGCTCCGGCAGCAGCTCTTCTGTGTTTTCTCGGCGGAAGGGCAGAGGCTCGGGCC
>VZZY01020671.1:56515-100037 GCA_013400335.1 Eurystomus gularis
CTTCTCCTCCCTCCCTCCCTCCTTCCTTCCCCCCTCCCCAGCGCTTGCTGTGCCGCCGCCGCTCCCCGCCTGCCCCGCTCCGCATCCCCATCCCCATCCCGCCTCGGCCCCGGGACGCGCAGGTCGGAGCGGAGCGAGCACAGGGTCAGTCCCCGCCTTCCCCGCTTCGGCCGGGCTTGGAACTTCTGCCTGGATAAAAGCACAGCGCGCCGGGCGCCGTTACCCCACCGAGAGTGATTTTCATGCGTAGTGGTTTTAATTAACATCCATGTTTGATCAGCACTGTCCCGTGACGCTTCCCCTGAGGGTGGCAAGCGGGGTCTGTTCTCGCAGGCCAGCGCTGTGCCCCCGGCCAGATGTCTCCTGCAAGTTACTTCCACACGCTCCGTGTGTTTAATCTACAATAAAACTAGTGTTTGCGTCGCGGATGTCGTAAAGAAGATGACCCAGCGACAGCCACGCGGTGGAAATCCCGTCTTGTTAATTTATACAGGGTCGGGCTGGTTGTTGTGCTCCGTGTCCTTTACTATTCGTATCGGTGGCACTGAGAGGATGTCAACCAGCTACTCACGGCCTCTTGCGTCCTGTAGTTAGCAGGCCGCTGCTTGTGAAACTAAAGAGGTGACACGTTACACGCGTTGCGTCTCCAGTCTGACAGAACCCCAGATCCTTCAGATCTGGCCTTTCTCCCGCTGCTGTTGCAGCCTGGTGCTGGCTTGCAGTGCGGTTCTGCCATCGCACCGAAGAACGCGACAGACACGCTCCCTGCCAGCGAAGCCAGGGCTGAACTCAGCCACCCAGCGAGAGCCCTGGGTTCAAACAGCGGGTTGCTGAAGGTAACACGGTGTGAAGCTCAGCTGGGTTCTCACGCTAGTTTAAATCCTGCAAGGTGAACGGATAGGACACAAGACACGGAGAACCCGGTTTTGACCTCGGCGCATGTTAGTATTTACACGGATCAATTAAATGTCTTTGGAACGTTGCCAGGTCCCGGTGCCGCCTGGCACAGAGTGGTCTCCATTCACACCGGGACGTTCTGTAGGCTCCAAACCAAGGCGCCGCACACAGGGAAGAGCTGCTGGCTCGGCCGGTGCTAACTGCGGAGCCATGCCAGGAATTGTTCAGGAGAGCGCCAAGGATCCTTTAACAATTTAGCAGTACAGCTGGTTCTGTTCCAGTGCGCGAGCACTGTTTAATGTGCTCGTGTAGACACGGGCTGTAAATTCCAGTTCTCAAATGGCTTTAAATGTTCAAATTCTGTTTGTGAAATGTCAGTAATAATGGCACTTAATAGTGTTTATTAAGGCACTGCTTTCCAATATCGACTGAACACCTCTCAGAATATCCCTGCTGGGATAGCTAAATGAATCCGCGTCGTCGCCTCCGTTGCACAAAGAGGAATGCTGCCATCGGAGCAGGAGGGCTGCACTGAGGGCTTCCCCTGGGTAAAATCTGTCCAAATCTTTTACACTGTGTTTGGAGTGGATTAGACTTTCAGCCAAGTAGGTCGGTACTTTCCGGTGTCATTTCTTTCCCTATGTACTACTTTGTGGTGACCCTCATTACATTTGTTTGGCTTGCAATACTTAGATTATAACATTTGGTGGATAATCTGTCCCCTTCTTTGTGGAAGAATGAAGTTGGTGGTGACCGTTTGTGACAGAAATAAGGGGATGGAACAGCTTTGTGTCCATGCAAACCTGTCCACAGAATATTCCATGCCCGGTTATAAAGTCACAGCGCGTTCGTGATGAAATGCTGGTGATCTTTAAGCGCAGGTCAGACAGATGTCCAGGAAACATCTCCACTATCATTCTCTTATCCCTGCTTTTCCATAGCTGGGACTTTAAATTTGCAAGACAGTCACGCAGCCCAAAGGTGAACAATTTGTGTGTGACTCCTGCGTGCTGCAGCTCCTTCCCACAAGCTGGCAAGTATTCTTTTCTCCTGTTTTGGTTTCCCATCTTTCTTACTCCTGAGGAAATGATTGTTCCTCAGAGCACTAACTTGAAAACTTAGTATTAAACCTAATCTTTGCTTCAAAATCCTCTTAGACTTTCCTTCTATCTTGTAATCATTTAACTTTTTATCTCCATCTACAGGTTTTTCACTTATTAGGCATGCGATCATCAAGAAAATTTGATGGGATGATCTTCCATCACTGGAATTTAATTTTACCAACTCGGTATAATAATAAAAAAAAATCTAGTGCAAAGTTAAATTAAATCCAACGGCCTTAATCCAGTAGTTTGCTCTCATCTTGATTTCACATATGTGATTCTAAGAGTTTAAAGTGCTTTTATCTGTTTCTGTTTTCCTCTTTTCAGGAAGGACACAGTTTAAAGTGGTAATTAAAGCACTTTCTCCAAAAGAAGACATCAGAATATACACCCCTCGCCCTCTGGATAGAAACGATGGCACATTCCTTGTGCGGTATCGGATGTATGGGAGCGTCAGAAAAGGGTTACAAATTGAGATCCTTTATGGTGATCAGCATGTAGCTCAATCTCCTTACATTTTGAAAGGTAAGGGTATTTTTTAAATTTAATGTAATGTAATTAATGTAATTTTGTTTAATGTAATGTACAGAGATGCTACGGATTAACTTACTGCTAGAGGAAGAGGTGGGACATGAGAGGTTTGTTTGCCCTTGTCCACGTAGAATCCTCACAAGCGTGGATCTTACACGGAGAAGTGAGCAGCGACAGGCTCTGTGCATTGCCAAGTTACGGGGCCTAGATGCATGAGCATGTAGGTTATGGCCTCTGACGTTAAGGTGAGGTGTCTGGCCATCTCCTCTTCCCTCTTGCGTAAGGAAACGGACCTCTTCAGGTTTGGTACAGAGAGCAGTGCTCCTGTTGTTATTGTTTCAAGCAGGTATTCACTTAAATCTTGTGTTATTTTTATCTGAAGTAGAAAATATTACCTGCAAAAAGCAAGGAGCTTGTGTTATTCCCAACACTTTGTAATTCAGTTGTCTGTCATTTCTAAAACGTGTGATCCTTCATAATAACAAAAGACAGTATTTATTTAACCAGACAATATTTAACTTTATTTCCATTAGCCCGGTTTAATTCAGTGCAGGTCTATACTATGGAATAACTATTTAAAAGCAGGGAAAACAAGGCAAATTATTCTCTCCTTCTAGATCTGCTTCTTTAACTTCCTTCTCTTGCTCTCAGATGGGCAGCTGTTTAGCAAAGAAAAAGATGAAGTTACCTCTCTGGAGAGGCTTGCTTCAGTTCACTACTACTTCTTCTATACTGGAATTTGGTCATGTTTTTTCATGTTTTCAAATACAAATTTTGAAATGTCTTCAAACTGAAGTGAAAGTGTCCCAAGTCCCCAAGGCAGTAAGTAGTATGCCGCCTTCTTGCTGCTGCACATTTGCCAGCAGCCGTGAAACTATGACTAGAACCTGTTTTGATTAGAAGTCCGTGAAATAAAGGGGTTTTTTTCACACTCTGCAATGCTCTTGCTTACGCCTAAGCTGTCTGCTTCAAAAGGACAGAAAGAACAGTTAATAATACATGAAGGAAAACGCCTTCTGCCAGAGGTAAAGCCTGCTGTATCAAAGTTCTGAATTAGGCTCAAACTGAAACGGTCGTGCCTGAGCTTTGGTAATTACGGACAATTAGAACAAATCTGAATATCCTCCATGGCTGGCGGGTAGCGCAACAGTGGCGCTTCACTTTGCATATCAGTTTTACCCTGGTAACAAAAGGTCGAGTATTTTGATTTCTGAAAGCGGAGAATGACGCTTTTTTCTCAGTTACATTGCTAAACTCAGAAACTGCTATAGGGAGGATGCTTTCCCAGGAAAACTTCAGAAAACTTGGAAGAAAAAATGTCAAGCCGCTGCAATGTCTACATTTACGTGCCCGTGTGTTTGGGGAATTATGACTGAGAGTCTCTATTTGCGATTCTACATCAGCGCTCTGTCTTCTGCAGGCCCAGTTTATCATGAATATTGTGACTGTCCTGAAGAAGACCCTGAGATCTGGCAGAACGTTATGTCTTGTCCATCCCAAGAACCTCAGATTACAAAGGACTTCATCTCTTTTCCCACCATTGACCTCCAGCGAATGCTTAAGGAAATCCCAGCGAAGTTCAGTGAAGCAAGAGGTGCTATTGTTCATTACACCATTCTCAATAATCACATCTACCGGCGCTCCTTAGGGAAGTACACAGACTTCAAAATGTTCTCCGACGAGATGTTGCTGTCGCTGGCAAGAAAGGTATCAGTTTCCATCATCTAAGACTGTTAAGTCACGTGCTAATATGGCAATACTGCATTTGGTGGTGTATCTTCAGATTTACAGTTCCTGAAGTAAGAGTGGACTTTTGTTTTTTCATCAAGGTGACAGCGTCTCGTAGGGATCATGTGTGGGGGCTGAGCTTGACAGTACTGAAATCACTAGGAGAGCTGCAGGGGCTAAGGCCGACTCCACGAGCCTTTTCCTGGCCTCTGTGAGTGCTCCTTTCACGCTGGCTCACGGGGAAGAAACTTGGAATTCATACCTCAAGCTCAGCTAGATCTGTTAACTCTCTAGTAGGTTTATTGATTCCGTGTAAAAGGACTGGGCAACATACGTAAGAGTGACAAACTCTTGTGTTGCTGTCCTTTCCTGGGTATACATTTAGGTTCGTCTTCCTGATGTGGAGTTTTATCTTAATGTTGGAGACTGGCCAGTCGAGTACCGGAAAGCCAATGATACACCTGGTCCTATACCTGTCATCTCATGGTGTGGCTCTACGGACTCCAGAGACATAGTCCTTCCAACGTATGATGTAACCCACTCAACTCTTGAAACCCTGCGTGGAGTCACAAATGATCTCCTTTCTATTCAAGGAAATACAGGTAAAATAGAGATTGTGCGTTTCAAAAAAAAAAAGGATTTGTAAATTCCATCAAAGCAGCAAGCTGTGTTCAAATAACGCGTTCAGGTCTTCACACGTGCCTGAAGAGGGCTCTTGAGCAGGTTACTCTTTACAAACTGCAAATATTTTCAACACTGCTACTAAGCAGGTGGTTAATATGGATTTAGAGCCAACATTTAAGAAGTCCAGTTCATAACAGTGGTGAATTTTAGCGTAAAGGTGTCTGGAAGATAGCTACGGTGACCCATCAAAAGAAAAGTACATATAATTAAAGGGCCGTTCTCCGCGGTGAAGGACCTGAATACGTTCCTTCCAATCAAACAGTAGTCCTTTCCCTGACAGAGATGTGGCCAGGTGTTCTGTTTACATAAAAATGAATCTGAATCCTGAAAGAAGTAAACTAGAACTATGCTGCAGCCTCTTTCAAATAAGAAAATACTGTCTGTATAAAAAGGTACCTCAGACTATGAGCTTCTGAATTGTTTCTCTGGCTTTGAAGGAAGAGCCAGTTTTACTGACAGGAGTCTTCCTCGCCCCCAGGAAATTCATGAATACTTTGGGATCGGGCAAACGGCATGAACAGTACCTAAGAAGTGAAACTCGAGTGAGGAGATTATTTCTTTTTATTTGATCAGTTCACAATTTCTCTTACTAGTTCTTAAATATTCTAATTAAATTATCAGTTTAAGAAGCACTCTGTGTTTACTGATTTACTACAGCTGCTTTTCCAATTAGATGAGAAGAACCTTCTCCGCTTTAGTAGGTCCCTTAAGGGAATTTCCAGCAGAAGTATGAGGACAGATTTATTTCATGTTTTTAAAGGCAGGCAGTAAGCAGAGGTGAAGTCTTTCAGGCCCTTCTAAGTATCCTCAGGACACAGTGCAGCCATTTCTTTTCCTTTTTAAGTCATCATTAAGTGATTCCTCTAAGAACTAACTAAATTGCTGGGTAGCAGAAGTGGATTTTACTGAAGAAATGTTGATTGTTGGGGCAGGCTTTATGGATGGGGAATTACTTTAATTATTAGTATTTTACTTACGTAATCTGGTCATAAGCCCTTATGTAGCTTTCAAGATATTTAAAGTTATTTACATATAAAATTGGTGAGTGGAAAAGCAGTTAGCTGATTTTACTTTGTAAGTGATTCACTTTTTCAACCCAAAATTCAAGCCAGGACTGGGAGTTGAAGCCCCGTGCTTAGTAAGTGAGTATGGAATTCGCTACGAGGAGTCACGCCCGTTTTACCATGTCTCTGGGTGTAACGCCGCTGCCATCGCAACTTCCTTATTTGCACTAAACGTAGCACGAACGTGTCATTACCATTTGCTTTTACCTTCTCACTCAATCCTCCTAGGCCCGTCCTGGGAAAACAAAACGGAGAGAGCTTTATTTAGAGGTCGAGACAGCCGAGAAGAACGTCTCCATCTTGTCAAGTTATCCAAGGAAAATCCAGAACTGCTGGATGCTGGAATAACAGGGTATTTCTTCTTCAGAGAAAAGGAAAAAGAGCTGGGAAGGGTTCCGCTGATGGGCTTCTTTGACTTCTTTAAGGTAGCAAGCAAGTTAACAGTCTTGGATTAATTGTGCTGTCAACTTCTTACCAACTGAAAAGACAAGGCTTAACTTCTGCTAATTCCATTCAGTAACCAAAACAAGTATGCTACACTGGGAACACTGGTCCATGCGGGTCGACAGACCGCCTGTAATCAAAGTCATGGTGTGACATGCTTCTGAAGAAAGCCGCTATTCTTTTTCATGGAGTCCGTTAGAGAGAGTTGGTGGAGATTTTTTTTTTTAACTAGACTGAGAAATTTGATTTCTCACTGTCAGGGTTTCTTTTATTTGGGGTAAATGTGAAAACAATGGACACAACTTGTGTCCACTGCAAGCACGTCGTGGATATCAGACAGAGTCCTCGTGGTAACCAGTTACAAAAATAGATGGGTGGTTTTGTTGCACTTTAACACATAAATTCCACTGCGAGAGAGGTATTAAAAGTAAAGGGGACAAAGTTCTGTAAAAAGCAATTGTAATACATGGCAACTGAAGTTCTGTTCCAGAGATTAATGTATCAGAAGTGCTGTAACAGCCAAGAGCGCCTGCCAGAGCAGGACACTCACGGCCACTTTCAGTACAGTGTTCCAGATTATTTTATATAATAATACATGTTTCCGATTATTCTACATAATAATATCATTTTAAGTCAGAATAAATTTACTCTCGTTGAATGTAGCTATAGATTAGTTCTATTTCCTTCCCAGCTCTACCCCGTGCTCTATCCCAGGACACTTTAGTAGAACGCCCGTCAGGCAGTTCTCGTGACACAAAGGTGCTTGACTGCTAGTCCTGGGTGGAAAACAAACCAGTTTTCCATTATGCTGTCCAGAACACCACGAAACAATACCTGCTTAACACTGCAACAGGTCTGAAGATGAGAATTAATAAACACAATTTTGTCTTGCCTGTGAAAATAGTCTTTTCTAAGGTCAGTGTTCCACTTCTGGTTCAAAGTGTTTCACCTTTTTTTCCTCTGTCTTCATATTGCAGTACAAATACCAAGTGAATGTAGATGGGACCGTGGCAGCTTACAGGTTTCCATACCTCTTGCTGGGTGACAGCCTGGTATTGAAACAAAATTCCCTGTACTATGAACACTTTTATACCGGATTAAAACCTTGGAAACATTATGTTCCGGTTAAGAGAAACTTAGAGGACTTGCTAGAGAAAATAGAATGGGCTAAGGTAAGTCCCGTTACTGCTTCAAGTTCAAAGTGAGAAACAAACATGTAAACAATTTAGCTTAATACTCTTCTTTTTCTATTTCCACGCACGTGTTTTGCATGAATTCTGTTGAGATCCTGGGATGAAGGAAGTACACTTTGGTGTTAGTATAAGATGGGAGGGCCTTAATTCAAGTAACCATCTCTATTTAGGGAAATACTTAAGACTTCGTTTCAGGTACGTGCAGAAGTGTTTCGTAAGTCAGAGCCTTAGCATACTGACAATGCAGGTAGTCTTCAAAGAAACGCCCAGAATCCTAAATGCTACTTAATTAATTCTATCACTTCGTTTAGGTCCTGACTCGAACAGCAGTCATTGCATGTTCTGCTTGAATGTAACATGCCCAGAATAAGAGGCTCGATTCTGTAACCAAACAAACTGATACAACTGTGTGACTGAAAACACCATTTGTGCTTTCAGTTTAGCTAGTAGGTTAAAAAACAGGAAAAGTTTCTGTTCTGAGAGTACGTTAGTTCCTCATAAAGAATCAGGTGAGAATACTAAAAGCTTTGAACTACAGAGCCCAAAATCTTGAAGGTACGTGAATTCAGGCAGAGCTTTTTAAAAGGAAGACACTGAGCTGCGTTGCGTAGGAGAGGACAACAGCTGTGGCGTTGCCTTCTGCACAAGTAAGTATGCCTGGAAGATTGCAGACCTGATCTGGAAGAGGCTTGTGGCTTGGACAAAACAGCAGAGCAGTAATCACCCGAGCTTTCAGAACTGTACAATTATCCGTGAAAGTTGTTGTTGATGGGCCTGAGGTACCAGCTGTGGCCGTAAAAGCAATCCAGATTTTTATTTTAAATCTGCGATTTAGAGTGTGCCTTTGCAGTCTGCCACTAACTGCAGATGTGACTGGCCCCTTCAGTAAAACGTCTGTTGCCAGCTGGGCTTGGAGAACTCACTGATTGCTCTGTTCTTCATTTGTTTCGTCTCGATTTTCCAGGAAAATGATGAAGCAGCAAGAAAAATTGCTAGAGAAGGACAATTAATGGCAAGAGAATTACTGCAGCCTCACAGGCTTTACTGCTACTACTATAAAGTGCTCCAGGTTGGTACAACAGAGCACTTTTATTACTTTCCCCCAACTGCTACTGCTAGCGATGCTACAGATTTCATCCTGAGTCCGTACATCAGTAGCAGACACGGTGTGTATTATTCGCAGGAGATCGGGGGGAAGAGCTTTGCTAAAACTTGCTTCATTATGACAGAGGCAGCCTGACATCATAGCTGTTGGACAGAACCGGGGATTTTTGTTCTCCCCCCATCCCCACTGTCAGACCTGTTGAGTGTCACTTGAGAAGTGATTCTAAGAGATGCAGGAGACAATCTGTACCCAGCTTTCTTCCTTTTTCTCTCGTACTTATCCCCTCATGAGCTACTCCACTGTATTACTAAATGACTACATGGAAAAGAAATTGCAAAAGCATGGCTAGTGGAGTGGTAAGGGCTGAAGCAGGCCAAACAGTCATTGCTTCCCTGGGAGATGCAAATCTCTAGCGAAAGAAGTTTCTGTTCTCTGAAAGTACCAATTTATTTTTCCTGTTTTGCTGCGCAGAGTTACATCTCAGCTGCAGCAGCCGCAGGCTGACCCACAGTTTGGAACTGTTCACGGCACAAAAATGACAGCTTTATCTGCGTAAAGTGGTTAGAGGCACAAATAATGACAATATTCAAATTGCCATTAATAATAGGACCGGGGAAAACATTAAAGGAGGTTTTCAGAGGCAGTGTAGCCTATTAGTAGGTGTGTTATAAGGACACGTTGTAAACAATGACAGAAGGAGGCTGGATAAAGGCAAGCTTGTGAGTGGAAGGGAGGAGGAAAATTCTGTTTCATGAATTATACGTTGATGCTTGTAGCATTCTTAAATGTTGTTTACACATTTCAGAAATACGCCGAACGCCAAGCCAGCAAACCTGAAATACGGGATGGAATGGAACTCGTACCTCAGCCTGATGACAGAGACTCGGTATGCAGCTGCCACAGGAAAAAGCCTTTAAGGGAAGATCTATAACTGTCCTGGATGGGGAAAATCAGCCACTTACCATGGAAGAATTTAAACAGGAATTAAGCTGTGAAATCTAAGACACTTATGCACTAGCAACCGTTCTTAGTTATGTATTCTTCTCGTATTTACATATCATTTTTCATACTGACTCCGATCTACAGCATTGGTTCCCCCAATTTTGTCTCCATGGCCACCGCCAGACGGATACTGAGCCTGTACTGGGGAGCGTGCAGGGGATTTGTCTGACGTACTGCAGCAGCAGGAAGAAGAGCACAGTGCTGCTCGTGTTCCAGCTGGGCCCTACTCACCAAAGTTTTATGAGGAACCAGTCATCCCCAAAAGATCACCCACAAGTCAGTGCAAGTTATTCTAAAGGAGCATTTGCAACATGCGAAAATAGTGTTATGAGTTCTTAATCAGATTTACCTCAGTGTTAGATTGTTTCTTGTATACAAAACAATTTTCTAACTAACTAGACGAAGAAAATGAATATCTGAGATTTATAGATATCAAATCTGGTGTTGCTTTGAGATCATTTTGTGGTCTGTGATGGGTAACAGAATACAGAACACGCTGTAATAATTACCCATTTCAGAGGAAAAGGAAGAGGAGGGGGAGAAAGCAGAACAATATTTTTATAAGCGCCGTGGCTGTGAATCACCAAAATTAAATGCTGCCTGTGTGTCTATCACAATCACAGTGCTTTGAGTGCCAGGACACCACTCTGAAGACTTGTTTCCTGCCAGTGACCGTGTCTGTGAACATAGGCACGTATCCACAGAAGGACTTTGAACGTCAGGTGAGGCTAGGTGAAGTCCTGGTGCCTCAGCTCAGCGATGCAATCTACAGTATTCGGGGCTCCTCGAGGATTCACACATCTGAAATTGGTTAGTACAGTTTTAGACCTACTAGGTTTAACTTCTGTGGAGAGCTAAGGATGCCACCATCTCTTCTTTACTTGGGTTCATGAACTACTTTTTCCTAAGTTCCCAGAGGGACCTGAACCATCTTCTGAATTTAGATCATACCTAACCTTATGCTGAGATCAGGCAGCAGATCAGACTTCATCGTTTTGGTTCAACCATAATAGGACAGAAAACCTATGCTGCACTTTCTGGGCAATAGTCTCAGGGTTAGAGACCATACTAAGCAATTGGGAAGCCAGTTGGCCTCCTTGGTTTAATTCAAAAGCCGTTTTTCCAGGGTGCCTTAGCTCCAGACTGGAGAAGAGGTCTTCAGGTCTTCCACTGAAGTTCTGCAGCCATTAACAACAGGAAATTCACAGGGCCAGAAGGACCTGGTCATACCATCGCAAACAAGTGTGCCTTTGGGTGGGGCAGAGGGAAAAGTCCTCATGCTGGATGTGGTTCTGCTGATTTGTACCCAAGTTTGTCTACTTCAAAAGGCATTAACAGTCCTGAAGGGAGACACCAATGCCAAGACCAATGCCCACAGGCACCCATTTCTGTCCTCTGCGTTTTTGTCCTGCTGATGTAGCCTGCCTGAGCAGCTTCTACTCAGCTACACTCAGATCACGTCTTTCATGGGTACCAAATTCTCCCTATGCAAAAAAGGAATGGAAATTTCTTAAGACCATGGACTCGTCTAATTGCTTAGGTGCCCGAGGTTCAGTGCTCTGCACCCTGTGCAGGCTTCGCTTGTGGTTCTACACTTGAAGTTACTCTCATGAAATTGCTCCCCTAGAACAGGACAAAAGATGAGATTTTTCGGTATGCTAAGTATGGAGAGAACTTCAGGTTTCTAAAGAGGTTAACGCAACTGTCAGTCATTTATTACATTATGCCAATTAGACAAAACCTGGAACACGCTGCTTTGCCCATCATCCCCTTTGTTCTCACGCTAATCTCTATAGTGGTTGTATTTTTATTTAGTATGACAGTCAGTCCTAGCCCTTCAGACTATAAATATATGTTCAGCTCATCTGACATAGAAGTTTCTACATCAAAATTCAGGAACAGCATTCCATTGCTGAAGCTGACACTTAAAACAGTGTGTGCTCCTCTCTCCTTCTCTGTGTACAGTCATTTTTACTGTGTGATATGATCTTACATTGTGATATTATCCTTTAGACCATGTGCATTTTATAGTCATCAGTATTTATGGAAGTGGTGTGCTCAGCAAAGGCAATTAAGCATACCAGATGGTTGAAGCAACAAAGTTTTTGACCTCTCACGTACGTATTTCAAACCAAAAGTAAAAAAAAAATTATCTGTTTATGTTTTTAAAAAGTGGGAGAGAAGAGCGGGAGTTGTGATGCATACTTTAGTGTTCTTTGGAAATGTCTGTATAGGAAAACTTCCCTGGCTTGAAACAGAAGCCTTTCAAACTGGAAGAAGAAGGAGATAAAATTTAAATGGCCACTAATATAAACAGATGTGAATATTTCATCCCTCCTCTCTTCCCCCGTCTCTGCCAAAAAGCCCTCCTTGCTTTTGTAATAAGCACCCTTCCAAGCAAAGACTAGTTTGTCCCAGAATGCCTTACAGATGCTTTTGAGGGCGGTGAGACACCGGCACAGGTTGCCCAGTGAGGCTGTGGTTGCCCCATCCCTGGAGGTGTTCAAGGCCAGGCTGGATGGGGCTCTGAACAACCTGGTCTAGTGGGAGGTGTCCCTGCCATGGCAGGGGGGTTGGAACCAGATGATCTTTAACATCCCTTCCAACCCAAACCGTTGTATGATTCTATAGCTCAGAGGCAAGAAATAGCCTGAAAAATATGAATACATTCATCTTGCTGCCAAAACTAAAAATCAGTAGAGACATGGTAGAACTTTCATTAAAAGTGCTTCGTCAGTTGAGAAAATCTGGTTCAGTTTATAACTACAGATCTTCCAGAGATAAAAGAAGGTAAGGCAAAGCCTCTCTTCTTTCCACGGGTGGTACTATATGCAATTTAAATTGTAATGCAGAGCAATCGTAACAATTGCCCCTCCAGGCCAGAGAAAAGATGTCAGATCTCTTCTAGTTTGATGACAGGATGATACTCATTGGCCTGCTGTGTTACAGGAATTGCTAAATATTCAGTAAAGCCTGTTTGTACAAGTGCAACGCATACATTATGCAGTGTTGTTAAGCAATGTACGCACACGATAGTTTCTATTATTCTGTAGTAGTTCTTGAACAGCAACAGGAAAATCTCCTGTACACCAGCAGTCGGTGGCAGTTTTTACCGCAGTACTGAATTCTGCTATAGTAATTTGAGTTTAATGCACAACATAGGACTTAATATCGAGAGCAAAACCTGTCCTGTTTTCATCAGTGGGAGCAATTTTCAACACACTGATGATCTTCTCATCACTGATAATGGAGACAGGCGTACGTGTTTGAAACAGCACGTCCTAAAGTCCAGGGCCAGGATTTTCAGACACGGGGATCTACATAGAAGTGGGCTGACCTGCAACAGTGTTGGTGAAGCAGAGCTTTTACTTAAGGTTCTTTATTTTCACATCCCTTTAACCTCCACAGTAGTTTCATACAGTGAACACTCAGAAAATCAGCCCTTTTTATATGATGTCATGTATACGCCCTAACGTATTTAGGCATCCGCATTTGGAAATACTCACCCAACCTCAGTTTCGTCTTGAAATGAGAACCAGTAAATCGTGGTCGGTTGAACATAAAGGAGATATAAATTCAATACAGTTTTAGACTGTATTTTTGAGATTTACCTCAAGATAACTAACATACTAGTTTCATGACAGTCTTGTGCCAGGTCCGCCTTGTAGATGCATAATTAAAAAAACCCTATAATCAAAGCTTGCCTGATGGAATGTTAGATTCAAGCATCCATCCTGGGAAGCATACGCCCGACATTTATTACATTAGAAAGTAAATTATTTAGCTAGGGAGGAGAGCTGACAGGGAAAACATACATCACCTGTTTGAGCATGTTTGAGAAGCTTGTAAAGAAATGATAATAAGGAAAAAAGCATTACAGAAACCTAGGATATTATCAGCTCCTTTACAGCTTCGGCTTTTCAAAAGTTCTTTGTAAGGGCAGTGATGAAGTGCAAGATTTTCTATACATCTATTATTGCTTAAGTTCACAGGATTTAACCACTGAAATCTTGTCTGTGAGTACTTCTATAGCATTTCAATGAGGCCGTATGAGTACTAATGCTCGGCTTTTGTCTTTTGTTAATGTTGTGAGAAAAAGCTACGCAGTAGAGAATGATGCCATTCATTTTGTATTTTGCTGTAAGAATAAGGGAAAAGGATTATTTTGTGTGTCTGTTTGAAGACATCTGAGACATCTGCAGCACAGGACTCCCAGGGTGTGAGTGGCGAGAAGCAAGAGCGTGGCTAGCAGGGCAAGGGAGCTGCTGCTTCCTTTCTGTTTGAGTTGTGAGGCTGCAGCTGGGGTACTGCAGTCAGCTCTGGACTCCCCTGTACAGGAAACATACGGCCATAGCGGAGCAGATCCAGCTGAGGACCACCAGGGGATGAAGGGCTTGGGGCACAAGGAGAAGCTGAGTGAGCATGGTTAGGTTAGTCTTAAAGAGAGGAGGCAAAGGAAAGATTAACCTTGCTGAACTCTAAAGGGAGGGTGTAGAAGAGATGAAGGCAGACTTCTCAGAGGTACACAGCAGAAGGCCTGCAAACAACAGACACAAGCTGCAACATGGGAAATTCCAGTTAGATAAGGGGAAAAAAATCTTCACGCTGCTGTCCCCAAGGAGGTGAAGCTTGGCCTGCGTGACCTCCAGATGTTCATTATTCTATGAACTACAGTCATACAACAAGCATTCATGTAGTCACAGAGCAGGAGGACAAAAAATCCAGCTCTTGAGTGTCTCCAAGAGGCATGGTAGCTTTTCTGTGCTGACACTTTTGACACCACTCATGTTTATGTCTCCCTTGATAATATTGACTAAGTCTTGCAGACATTTTAATGTTGGCTTACAAGGCTACAAAACGATATGTTCATATTACATATTGTTACTACATATTATCACAATATACCACAGCCATGCAGCACACCAAGGATTCAACAGAAATAGGACACATTGATCCAGCACCACGTGCTTGGACTGATTGAAAGTGCAAGACCTGCGCTTTCAAGAAGCTGAATATACATTTTACATGTGTGAGACAATTACAAAAGATTTTGAGCACTGATATGAACTATCAAAGTCATTAATTTTAAGCACTCAATGGGAATATTAGTGTACTTTGTAAGTTACACATATACCTAAATGCCAAGATACTCTGGAGGCCCCAGGTGAGTGAGGGTGACATTCCCATCCCTCTCCCAACGTTAAAAAGTCAATCAGGATCCCTCTGTACTACGGATTTGCAACGTAGCACAGAGATCCTCAAGACAGCTCAGCAGAATTCCAGAAGAGCCTACCTGAAATAGGACAGAGCTTCACACGGTTAGCTTCCCGCTGCACATCCATAGAATACATTCTTCTGGATGGAACTTGTCTAGAAGCCAATCAATTCAAGCTCTACTTGTGAGACTGTCATTTCCACTACAGCTTATGCAACTCACGGAGGTTGTTTAGGATTAGCAGATGTTGTTGCCTACCTTTGGGTCAACAGAAACACACTTCCAGCTACTCTTCTGCTCCCAAAATGTCCAGCCAAGCTGTCGTACCGCTCCAGCTGTAGAGATACGCCAGATTATGTCTGACAGCCAGGACAAAGCAAAGTGGTTGCTACCGCCTTAACGTTCTGCAGGTCTGACGCCTGATTGCACTTGCATGTTACTCGCACCCAATTTTTCACTGCTGCAACAGAAAGAGATTTATTTAATTAACATGGAAACCTGATGGCAGAGTGAAAAGAGTTTTGAGTGAAAACTGAGTTTGCTTCCAAGGGATGATGGTTTTACTCCTAAGCACAAACCCACTGGCTGTTACCTCAGGAAGGAGGTAGTTTTGTCAGTACAGCTCATTTCATTTAAGGAATTTTAAAAATAATACAAACAGTGATATCCAAAACCAAACCAAAAACATTGTGCCGGTAAGAGTTGTTACTCTTTGAAAGCCAGCCGGCTGCTACAGATACTTTGGTATATTCTTTGGAGTGAAGGCAAAGCACGAAGTGAACTTTATAAGCAAAATAAGTTGAAAGGAATACTTCAGGAATAGTCTGTAGTGTGTTACTGTGCACTCATGGCGAACTCCAAGCTCAGATAATTCACACCAGTGAAATTAAGAGTCATGGTTATACAATAAGATTTTCTCCTCTAAAATTTAAGATACGGAAGAATCAGGAAAACATAATGTCACTGACATAACCACTCAAGTAAAACCCCATACAGGGATTCCACTCATTCTGGCAGGTGTCCCTAAGACAGTTTACTTATGCTCACTGGTGAGTTATTTTAAAAATGTCAGGATGCTGATAGAAGCTGCATCTCCGCCAATAAATTCTGCTTTCTGTCCTATGAACAAAGTTACTTTAACGTGGACCAGCCCCCAGCGACCAGCTCCAGCACGCCTTCCACACTACAACCATTCCATCTCATTTACAGACTTGGGCACTTCCTCTGTTCTCGGCAAGTCTCACTTGTGTACGCCAGGTAATCAACAGCCACGCTGACCCAAAACTTCCTGGAACTGAACCGGGAAAGTAGGTGTAAATTTGAAATACCTGATTTGTACTTTAAATTAGCTTTTCACTCCTTAAAAAAACCCCTGGCATTTAAAGGTGGTAAACAGCTCACACAGACAGCACTTGAACACATCATAAATATTTGGCAATACTTAAGTGCAGGTAGTACATATATAAGATACAGAATAATTCTGAGTATTTATTAGGAAATAGTTTCTAAACTCTGATTACCTGCAGGAAAAGGAATTGTCCTGTGATAAAATGTCGTATGGAAGAAAAAATATTCCCAAGGATCCAGCAAACCAGCAAACCAGCAACTTTTTCCTGACTTAATGCTACCATATGTACAGTGAATCATTCACTGGAACTGAGACCATGGCTATTTCTATTTACTCCCTTGCAAGATGATGCATTTGACTCATCACAGTTCCACTCGGAAACACACTCTAGCAATTGGATCTTTCGTTTCAAAATGGACAAGAAAATTGGCATTTCCCCGTAGAACCTGAACCGACCAGTTCAAAGCAGGCAATCTGTGCCCTGGGTGATGCCAGTTTGAATGAGGTCTGCTCAAGGGGCAGTTACTATCACGGTCATGAACCAGATTAAATGAAATCTTGGGGAAGTCCTCCATGAACATGCAGCTCTAAGTACCATCAGCAAACAAATCCAAGCACCTCCTTGAATCTGATGACTGAACTACCCTCACAAGTAGTGTTTTCTCCATTCTAGTCTCAACCCAGTATAACTCCAAAGCCAAACAATTTTTCTGCTCGTAAGACCTTCAAGCTTCTAAAACAACTATGGTCCATAGTTGATAGTCCACTATCAAATGTGTTTGCTGTATTAATTTAATATTAAGTTACACCCCTGCTTTGATGACATGCACTAATGTGTAATAGTTGTCAAACTGGATCTGTTAAGTAGGTTGCTAGGCGCAGTTGTCATCGGTTCCTTGATGGATTATCTTGTTAAGGAAGCCATTATTAAATCACTTCTGATGGGGAACACAAATGATACTCTCTTTCAAAGGCCAAATCCTGGTCCCATTAGAGTAAATGGCACAGGATTTTTGCCGAGGGCATTCATATTCGTAATAAAAAAATCAGAATGCTTTGGGCTGGAAGGGACCTTAAAGGTCATCTGCAGTGAGCAGGGACATCTTCAACCAGATCAGGTTGCTCAGAGCCCCGTCCAGCCTGACCTTTCCAGAGATCCCAGGGATCCTGCATTCTAACACCTCTCTGGTTTCAGCACCCCCATTGTAACAAATTTCTTCCTTATATCTGGGCTCAATCTATTCTTTTTTACTTCAAAACCATTATGCCTTGTCCTGTTGGAACAGGCCCAGCGAAAACAATTGTTCCCATCTTTCTTATAGGTCTCCTTCAAGTACCAAAAGGCTGTAAGAAGGTCTCCCTGCAGCCTTCTCTTCTCCAGGCTGAACAACCCCAACACGCTCAGCCTTTCTTCAAAGGAGAGGTGTTCCAGCCCTCTGATCATTTTTGTATCCCTTCTTTGGACCCGCTCCAACAGGTCCATGGCCCTCTTGTGCTGAGGCCTCCAGAGGACACACTGCTCCGGGTGGGATCTCACCAGGGTAGAGTAGAGGGGGAGAATCACCTCCCCTGACCTGCTGGCCATGCTTCTTCTGATGCAGCCAAGGATACAGTTGGTCTTCTAGGCTGTGAGCACGCTGCAGGATCATGTCTAGCTTTTTCATCCAGCAGTAACCCCCAGTCCTTCTTCACAGGGCTGCTCTCAATCTCATCATCCTCCAGCCTGTACTGACACTGAAGGTTGCCCCAGCCTAGGCACAGGACCTTGCATGTGGCCACGTTGAACCTCATGAGGTTCACACAGGCCCACCTCTCAAGCTTGTCCATGTCCCTCTAGATGGCATCCCAGGTCTAGAAGGATCCAATGAAGAACTAAGTGAGGGAAAAGCACCTACTGGTCATAGACAAATTAAAAATTAGCTTAAATATTGAATATTAGCTTCCAATATACAATATTTCTTGTGAAAGAGAAACATGGCTTAGTTCTGTCTTCTTTTTCAGGCAACCGACTTTAAGTCTTTGGGCACTATCAGAACATATTTATTTAATCAGAAAATATTTATTTTCCATGAAATTGCTGAGCTACAGGAAAGGGATTTTAATCATTTATTAACTTGGGACAGTGTAGCATAGTGATTCACTTTTAAAAGTCCAAAATTCATTAAAAGGCTAATTAACGTAGTTTTGCAGTCAAAGCCAAACCGTTTCAAGTGAGAAACCCCAGAAAATGTTTGAATTTATTCAGTTATTAAATCGGGTTATTGAAGTGACCGGTATCATTACAGATTTTCTCTTTCTCTATAGAACTGAGAATTCCTTCAGAACAGATCATTTTGTTCTCAGAAACGTGTAGAAAACGACAATCTGATATGATGTAATTTTCAAGGGACAATTTTATGAGTTCAGTGAGAGTTGATATTGCCCCGTTGCCCTGAAAATGACATGGTTTATCAGCCACATTCATCAGGCTCTTCATATCTGGGCACAGATTGCTAAAATTGTACTTGATGGTGTAACAACAAGAAATAAACCTAACTGGCAATAAAAGTTTCTTCTCCATAACTCTGCCAATTCTCAATACCATTTCTTCCTTAACTTCTGGTTAGTCTCGATGAATGATGGAGCGATTCCGGTTAATCGATTTAGAGGACAACTTGTCAGGGTATTAAACCCCTAGAAGTAGGAAACTGCTGAGATAGATTTTCCTTTGGAAAAGAAAACAAATCCTGAGCGGGAAAATTAGTGCTCCAACTTCACAGAAACGCAGGCTCCTGGCACAGAGCTGGCAGATACTCCCTCAGTTGGTGTCTCAAGAGCTGAGAGCCACGGCACGTTTCCTGGCGTTGCCTTATTAGGATTCACTCACAGCACTGAAACTAGCCCCCGTATTTTCAGTTACGTTAGCACTTATTACAGGGTCCTCTCCGTTCTTCCAATCAACAATGACGCGTATTTATCTTTATAGCTACCTATTTGTGTAATAATGTACATACATTTGTATTCTTCCCGTATTGTCTAACTAATACCTGTCTGGATTTAGCTTTGCATTTTAATTTAATATGAAATTACATGTCATTACTTTCTGTAATAAATTTTAATTTGGAGTACTGATGAAGGCCTGTGGCAAGATCTGGCTCTTAGAACTGTCCTAAGCACCTTCCAAAAGCTATTTTGAAGTTAGCATAGCTGGGCCTACTTTCAAACAGAACTTGTATTACTCGCACGGCTTTTTGATCGCTGTTTCAAAGTCTTTTGTCTTTGAAACCAAGTTGCAACATCTCCAGTAAACCTAGGGTGGGTTTCTTCTTGTGCTTTATGTCCTGAAGAGATTTATTAGGTTATTCAGTAAACTCTGATTTAAGGAGCAGAGATGCAACTTACTTCCAAAAGTCATTGGATGTTGCATAAAAATACGAAGGGACATACATATCCATTTAAACCAGGAGATTCAATTGCATGTCTTCAACTGCCATTGAAATTAGTGTCAAAACTGACCTTGTTGATAGTGGGTATTACTTCCTTCTTCTTATATTAATTCTTTTAGAAATTAATCAGATATTCTGACAGGGAGGATACACACCAGTGTTTTCCTTCCTGGCATGTTTGTGATTCAAGGACAAGTTAAGCTCTCAAGCTATTCCATAACAGAAGTATCATACTAAACAACTATCAAATAAACATACTAAACAAGTATCAAATAAAAAAGCCCAACCTGTCGGGCTCTGTTGGCAGAAGTGAACAGAGTAATCGAAAGCCTTAAACCCTGTCATCTCACTTTGGTACATGCTAAAAAGCTAGCGAGGGAGGGCGAACTGCCTGCTCTGCTCCCCAGCAGCACGCTGATTTCTCTGTAGTCTCTCCAAGGGCTACAAACACACAGCAGCTGCATTTCACAGTGGTTCGTCTTCGGAAACAGTTGTCTTTACACCTTCGTAGCTCTCTTAGGAGAAGAAATTTCTGGAGTCTCTCTCGATGTTCCCCCCATTGAGGAGCTTTCTGTGGCCTTGACCTTGGGTTGCCGCAGCTTGGGAAGGCCGAGCTCTCTGCGGCAGCAGTCCTGCCAGGGAGCAGATTTCTGCTCTCATTCCCTGCATGTTGCTCCGTGGGACACCACTCGTGCCGCTGCTGCCTTAACACAAGCTCGGCCCGACACCAGCAGCAGCCGGAGGACGCTCGGAGCTCTGCCGGGAACCGCAGCTCCCACCGGCGGGGCCGGGAGGGCGGCTGCCGACACCAACATGCCCTGTCTGCCAACCGCCTGAACCCTTACTGAGACCAACCGCTTTCCCCGAGGGGCTGTCGGCGTTCCTCTCACCAGCGGAGCGCCGCCGGGGTTCCCGAGAGCCGGCGGGCCCTCAGGGAGCGCTTCCCCGCCGGAGAAGGCCCGGCCCGGCCCGGCCCGGCCCGCCATGATCCCCGTGAGGGGAAGGCCGCAGGCCCGCCCCGCCATGGCGGGGACAGGCCTCAGCCCGCCCCGCTGGCGGGGAGCACCCTTGTCAGGTAGCGAGGGGAATCGCGGCTTCTGAAAACAGCCGTCGGTCAGACTGGGGCGGGAAGAAAGCGCCCTGGGGAGAGAAGGGAATCCAGAAGTGCAAAATGGTGGTTGCTCCATCGTTCAGGCGTTGGGATAGCTTCCTGTGGCCTTCGTGACAGCTGTGAAGGCTTTTGAAGGAAGCGTGGTGTTTGATAAATTAGAGAGAGTGAGTGGACAACCCTGGGGTTTTCCAGTACAAATTTTGAGCTTGTAATACAGTACAAACCTTTCTAAAAGCACCACCTTTTCTATACTCAAAACTACAACGTGAGAGGTGCGAGCCGTGGACCTTAAATAATCACTTAGGGTTTTCTTAAATAATCACTTAGGGTTTTCTTAAATAATCACTTAGAGTCTTCTTAAATAATCACTTAGGGTTTTCTTAAATAATCACTTCGAGTTTTCTTAAACCATTTTGAAAAGGAAGCTGTTTTTATAGATGAGCTGGTTTTATTTATGCATATGGCAGAGTTTTGATCACATTTGAAGAAAGAAAGAAGAAAAATGAGTATGAAGGTAAAATAAATTTGTAGGCTAGAAATATTCCCTGAAGCCGGGTACTCGGGTGGATGGTGACGGGCAGTGTCTTTAGCCAGAAGGTGTAAGCATAGGTAATTAGCAACAAGAAATGCTGACTCAGCATGCACGCCGTCTCATTAGCAGTTGGGGTGCTTTTCTACATTTCATTTTCAGATGTTTTGTTGCACTGGTGTTTGCACTTAGTAGAAAATCTTGTGTCTTTCCTCACATAGACCCTTGTCTCTTTTCTCTCCGTGCCAATGAGGTTTGTGTAGGTGTCATCGCTGACGAGGCGGTTGTCCGCTCACCGAAAGTCTCATTGGCAATGGTGGATATTGAGTTTATGCATCAAAAAAAGAAAGAATCGTTACGAATTTAATCACTGCCTGTGATTAATCCTGCTGAAGCAGAAATATTGATAGCTGCTTCTTTTAGCCAGAGGGTGTATCTTTTATATTGCTCCAGAGATAATAGGAAGTAGATTCTATTTTATGAGGATCAGAATCGCAGTGCTTAGACATCTGAAAATCCCATTTAGCTCATGCTTTTTATGCCACTGATAATGCAGATTTGTTCATTAATAGATACTTTTCCCAGTCTAGTGCTTAAGTCTTCCAGGAACTACTCTTTATTTTCAGTTTAAGCAGTTATTGCTCTTGCTACTTAGCTTTATTGCTGGTTTTAGCAATAATGTTTCTTTGTCTTAAGCAGTTCTTTCCCTCCCTGTACTAAGAAATGCGTCTCCCATTTATCTTAAAAAACAAAATCAATCAATATTTTATTCTGCAAATCTTTCTGTCAATTTGAATCCTTTCTGCTGCTTTTTGGAAAAGATGCACTCGTGCTCTGATGAGTTTGTGTGATACAAGCCTCTGTCACCAGCCGTGCCCACAGGCAGGAACAGCACTGTGTCCAGCTCTCTTTGGCCAAAGTCAGATTTCATAGAATCGTAGAATGGATCATGTTGGAAGGGACCTTAAAGCTCATCTAGTTCCAGCTCCCCGCCATGGCAGGGACACCTCCCGCTAGCCCAGGTTGTGTAACACCCCATCCAGCCTGGCCTTGAACACCTCCAGTGATGGAGCATCCACAGCTTCCCTGGGCAACCTGTGCCAGTATCTCCCCACCCTCTTCCTTACATCTAATCTCAATCTCCCGTCTTCCAGTTTGAACCCATTACCCCTTATCCTATCACTACAAGCCCTTGTAAAAAGTTCCTCCCCAGCCTTCTTGTAGGCCCTCTTCAGACACTGGAAGGCTGCAATAGGATCTCCCTGGAACTGTCTCTTCTCCAGGCTGAACAACCCCAGCTCCTCAGGCTCTCCCGGTAGGAGAGGTGTTCCAGCCCTCCTCTGGACCCGCTCCAGTGATTCCGTGTCCTCCTTGTGTTGAGGGCTCCAGAGCTGGATGCTGTGCTCCAGGTGGGGTCTAACCAGCTGAAAATGTGTGATAGGATTTTGTGCTCCTTTAGCAATGTTATTTCCCCTGGTTTTTACTTGCAGGATTCCTCAATTCCGGCTTCATCTTTGAAAAAAGGTTAATGGAAGTGGTTTGCAAAGACACAACTGCAGGTCACGTGCACGGCCCAACTAGTCTGATTGTACAGGTAGTCATGGTGAGTGACTGTGGAAGTGACCTGCCTGCGGGGCCAAATGACCTTTGAAGATGAGGTCTTTTATCTCACCTGGTGTCACCTTCTAACAGTTACAGGTATAGAAGGCAGTAGAAGAACACAGATATCTGGTACATTTACAGATGACAAGGGGTTTGTGTGGAAATAACAAAAAAAAAGAGAAGTCTGTAATATGTAATTAAAGACCATGTTAATATCTGCAGGATAAAATAGGTTGAATTAACATTGGATGAGAAATCATTGTATCCCAACCTTCAGGGTGATTCCAGAATTATTCCCACCTTCCCCTGGTATCCTGTTCAGCCTCCGGTTAGTCTCTTTTCTCCTTTCTGCTGCCTAATGGTACCTGTTTTCTGGATCAGCACTAGTGAGAGGCCACTCGCAGAGCTGCTTTCTCCTGCTTTGCCTTCGGTTACCCCTGCTTTTTTCCTTCCCTGCACTTGTGTGTGTATCCTTTTGTGTTCTGCAGCGCCATGTACTTCCAGAGGCCATTCTTCCACCTGTCCTACATGCTTGCTTGTCCAACCGACGACTATAATGTGTCAATTATACATGTATCCTCTGTTATCACTTAGAAAGCTGCATTCAGGAGTGGCTGACACACCAGAAGGACGTGCTGCCGTTCAGAGAGACCTGGACAGGCTGGAGAGTGGGCGGGGAGAAACCTTCTGAAGTTCAACAAGGGCAAGTGTAGAGTTTTGCACTTGGGAAAGAAGAACCCCANCAAGTAGGTCAAGAGAGGTCCTCCTGCCCCTCTACTCTGCCCTGGTGAGGCCACATCTGGAGGATTGTGTCCAGTTCTGGGCCCCTCAGCTCAAGAGACACAGGGAACTGCTTGAGAGAGTCCAGCGCAGAGCCACCAAGATGGTGAAGGGAGTGGAACATCTCCCTGATGAGGAAAGGCTGAGGGAGCTGGGTCTCTTTAGCTTGGAGAAGAGGAGACTGAGGGGTGACCTCATAAATGTCTACAAATCTGTCAAGGGCGAGTGTCAGGAGGATGGAGCCAGGCTCTTTTCAGTGACGTCCAATGACAGGACAAGGGGCAGTGGGTACAAGTTGGAACACAGGAGATTCCATAAAAATATTAGAAAACACTTTTTCATGGTGAGGGAGCCAGAGCACTGGACCAGGCTGCCCAGGGGGGTTGTGGAGTCTCCTTCTCTGGAGACATTCAAAAGCCGCCTGGACGCGTTCCTGTGCGATCTATTGTAGGAGATCCTGCTCTGGCAGGGGGGCTGGACTAGATGAGCTTTGAGGTCCCTTCCAACCCCTCACATTCTGTGATTCTGTGATTCCCTGCAGTATCTATCTCACCTTGTTGTCTTTGGATTACTGGTGTTTGTGGACAGAATACACGGATCAGATGTCCTTTCGGAAGCTGTCTTGAATCATCTACTCTATCTTTTACTTAGCGTCTTCAAGTTTAACATCAGTTTGTAATCTCCTTTCCCTCCCATGGCAGATCTCAAGGTCCTTACAGAATTACACTGGGTTTTGGTATTACATCCATTGCTAAGAACTACTCGACAAGCGTCAAGGAGGAGAAGAAAATAATCTGGAAGCTCAGGTCAGTTACCCTAACATGTTGCACTGCAGTGTTTCAGAACATCCCTGCTCTTCTGCCATAAATCAGTGGGGTTTTTGGCGTTACATACCCTCTTTTTGTCATGGTCTGTAGCGTGGGGTGAAGGGCCCGTTACAGGGACTTCAGGTACAAAGGGACAGCCCTCATCAGGAAGACTGCAAGCACCTTAATCAGTTCAGCATTGAAGGCAAAAGTAATTATGGGGCTATAAATCTTGACTTGAAAAGTCTGTCTTACCCAGAGAAGAACTTTGTAAAGTCTTGTATCCAACGTATGAAAGAGGAGAGCGAGAACTAACAGGAAGGAATCTGCTAGCTACCTGAAAGAGGCTGCAGAGAGGTGGGGGGGTTAGTCTCTTTTCCCAAATAACACATGATAGGATGAGAGGAAATGGCCTTAAGTTGCACCGGGGGTGGTTTTGACTGGATATTAGGAAAAATTTCTTCATCAAAGGGGTTGTAAAGCACTGGAACAGGCTGCCCAGGGAAGTGGTGGAGTCACCATCCCTGGAGGTATTCAGAAGACACGTATGTAGATGTGGTGCTTAGGGACATGGCTTAGTGGTCAACTCGGCAGTGTTAGGTTTTTGATTTGACTTGATGATCTTAAGGGTCTTTTCCAACCTAAATGATTCTCTGGCAGCTCTGTGTTGCCAGAGGACGGTGTTCTTCAAGAGTCACAAGTAGTTACTGATGTCTAGAAAAGAATTAAAAGAGATTAAAACATTGTTTTTAGGAGTGGTTCTGTAAATCTGTGCTGGAGAGGAAGAGCTGAGTTCTTAGGACAAATACACTGAGCGCTCTAGATGCTCTGTTGCAGCTTCCTTTCTAAGTAATGAATGTGGGACTTCCCACTGTCTTTCTCACTGAAAGCTCTTTCACTATTTTGATTTGATTGTAATATCAAAAGAAACTATTTATTCTAACCACATGCTCCATTTCTCTTACGCTAATACAATTCCTTTGACCGCTTCAAAGATTGTGATTCTTAAATTCTGTATGGTTGGACACGGGGAAAATCCGTTCACAGCTTGTTTCCAAAACTGTAAACTACAAAGACTATGGCTTTTTTGGGTGTACTCGTGCTTCTTTCAAGGATGTGCACATACATCAATACAACACCAGACTTAGACGTTTTAGAGGAACAGATCCTCCTCTCCTGGCGAAGGGCATTTACCCTCAGGAGGTAAGGGCTGTGCAAGGTACACAGCAGAGTGCAAAGTCAGGTGCTTACGTTCTACCAGCTCGTCTTGCTGTTTTCTGTTTGTGGCCCAGTGTTGTAAACCAAGGCTCCTTACAGCCGTGTAAATCAAACAGGATTTTTGCTCGCCCCCAGTCTTTTCCGGGTCCCACAGTTCCGGACGCGCTGTGAGGCTGAAAAGCTGCTGAAACCACGGTCCAAGGGAAAACAAAGCTGAACATCAAAGCAAAGACAAACACAACCAAAGCGAAGGAAGGAACTAAGCACACAGAAGGCAGGTCTCTTTTAGAATTAATTCTAGTGGACTGGAGCTCATTCCTTACAAGCCACTTGAAAGCTGTTTGATCATTATAAAAATATTTATAGGCCAAGTTCACTTCCTTTGCTTTTTCCTGGGAGTCTGTAGATGGTGTGTTCTTTAAGCAGCTCTGTCTGCTTGCTGGAAACCTCACTATTGTTTGCAAGTTTCTCTAGTAAAGGGCCTCAACCTGCTCAAGAGCCTGTTTCTGCAAGTACTACCAAGTAATTGAAAGAGTATTCACAGAAATATACTGTTTCTGGCTTAATTTCTCGGTAGGATGGAAACGTCGTAGATCACTATTTTCTACTTGCAGGCAGAGTTGCTAGAGGTTGCAGCAGGTGCTTTCATCCGGTTCAGACTAGATGCTGCAAGTATCATTTGATGGTACGTGATAACCACTGTGATACTCAGCCTGGATGGACAAAGCTGCCACTGCGTGGAAGTATTAAGTATATCTGCGTACATTAAATGTGTTCAACTAAGCAAGCCAAGGCGGCCAAAACTAGATCCCTAAATCCACGATCCTAAGCACTCATCAACCTTACTGACTTGGAGACTTGGGGGTGGTCTCCTCCTTCTAAAACCACAGCATTTTTTATCTCAGTCTTAGTTTTTCTGTTGATTTCAGTTGGATCTGGTTTTTGTGGCACACTTTTAGTGGCCAGATTTATTCCGCCCTCTTTGGTCACTTAGCAGAGATACATCAGCGAGGATCATAGTTGCTCAAGGTCCCTGTGTAGTCAGTAGGATGAAGTTGTGATCTCTGTATGACAATTAATATCCTAGCTGTTGTAAAATGGCTCTTGGGAAGTACCTTTCTAGCTCCAGTAGCTACAGAGTGAGCCTGTGGTGTGTAGGCTTCTGACTTAGCACGGGGGGGTTAGAGAAATGGTATGAAATGCTTAAATACGGTTTTACTTGAAATGTCTTGGTTCGTGCAGCTGCTTTGATTCAGGCCTAAAGTACTTGCCTCTTGATTTTTTATATTTAAATAACTTGAAATATCACAGACCTATGTAAATCACAGACTCATAGAACTGCTTAGGTTGAAAAGACCTTCAAGATCATAGAGTTCAACCATGAATCTAACTCTACAAAGTCCACTGCTAAACCATGTCCTTAAGCACTGTATCTGCATGACTTTCAAATGCATCCAGGGATGGCGACTCAACCCCTTCCCTGGGCAGCCTGCTCCAGTGCTTGACAAACCTTTCAGTGAAGAAATTTTTCCTAATATCCAACCTAAACCTCCCCTGGTGAAGACTGAGACCATTTCCTCTTGTCCTATTGCTTGTTACTTGGGAGAACAGGCTGATGCCCACCTTGCTACAACCTCCTTTCAGGAGGCATGTCTCACGCTTTTGAATTCAGAACTAAGAACTATGGCTACAACACTTGAAATTGCTGGAAGGCAGCTAATTTTTTGCCCAAATTATTGCCCAGCTGTCTGCCACTTTCAGTAAATTTCTGCTTTTCTTCCATAATTATGTGGTTTCCGTTGCAAACCTCCTCCTCATTTAACTGCTTTATGAACAAAGCATCGTTAGTATACCTCACATCAACTACATATGAGGCTAATGAAGCATTAGACGCTACTGGGAAAGACCTTTAAGACATAGTGTAGCGGCTAGAGTAAAAAGTTAATTTATTTTTTAGAAGATGATCCACTCCAGTAAGAATCACAGAGTCATTTAGGTTGGGAAAGACCTTTAAGATCACCCTGTCCAACCATGCATGACTTAGCACGAAGGAAAGAGTATGGAGGTAGGAATTACAGAACCGTTTATAGAGGAAAAAATTGCACGTACCATCTGTGTAGTGAGTTAGAACTCCAGATAAAAGCTCTCATATTTTGTGTCAGACTCGTGGCTGCCCACTGTGATTCAGCATTTCTTTCTAAAGTTCAGTGGTCACTCCTGGCACTGTTGATGGTCACCTTTGAGAAAATAAGCAAAGAGGAGTGACTCCTACCAGGCAGGTTGACACTACCTAAGAAAACTCTTCCCACAGTGAAACATCACATGCAATTATTGCCACGAACCTTCCTCTAGAGACATGCAGCAGGGCGATCAGCCAGCGGAATCCCACAGCCCAGACAGTCCGTTAAAGCACGGCTTGAAACCCCAACTCTGGCAGTCAGCAAGATTTCTGTGGACGTCCCCTATACTTGTGAGTTACTCTATGGATGAACTAGTTTTACTGTCTCTTCTTGTTGGCATATGGTTCTGTTACTCAAGGCTGCACTACTGCATGTGTACTTAAGGCATTTTAGAATTAAGTTTATTTTGTTCTTGACTGTACTTTTTGGAGAGAAACGATCTCATAAAGGCAAATGTGGTTCTTTGCAGCACTTTTCTTTTTATCCGTATTTAGCACTTCCAGTATTAGGAAATGTGTGTCTTCTTGCACCTAAAAAATGTCACAACGGCCAGACATCAACACTGGGAGTGACCTCATGAATCTTTCAGGGAAAACAGCTGGTTCATATTATTCCAGAAGGGTAAATCAGTCTCAGCCCATTGAAAAATGGAGTGGTCTACAAAAGGAAGCCCTAATTTTATTCTTAGTGGATAATAAAACATTTTTTTAGTAAGTTCTAACTAGTTCATAGAGAGACTTGGAAGACCAGTAACAAAATAATGAGTTATTCATAAACTGGATACATTAAATGCATTGTGACAGCCAGAATTTAAAGTAAATGACTTATTTTTTATACAGAACACGTTGTAACAGCCTCCTCCTCCAGCTAAGAAATCCATGAAGTTCCTCCGTGTATAGCCAATTGGATGACTTGCTTACTGAGACATTCCTATTCCTAGCAGAGTAACTGGACAATGCAACAGGATAAAAATGGAAAAAGAATTTCTCTTTTTATACCATCAGATTATGAAAATTATTTTAAAGGCGTGATTTCTTAAAGCATTAACTTTAAAAGCTTCGAGCACGCCTCTAATTCAGTGATGAGCAGTTCTTTTGCAGCAGCGAACTACAAAAAGCCCCCTCAGCTCCATCTGCGGTGCAGATGCTGTAACAAAAACAGGGACCAGTGAGTGAAGCACTGCAGAGAGAGGCTGAAAACCGCAGCCAGTAAGGGCTTTGGGAATAATAATAATAATAAAAAGGATTCAAACCCATCAGAACTGAGACTCAAAAAGTAGCGTAGGAGAAGGGAAGGGGTTGGGGACACTGGGGACGGTGCAGACAGGCAGCCCACAAGCTTCCCTTGTGTTTGACATAAAGCAAAGCTGGTAATTTGGGACTGAAGGATGACAGAACACGTTTGCTTTGAGTAATCGCCGTAGATCCCGAGGAGAACCACAGTCTCAGAGGCCTGGGTTTACCCTTCCACACAGAATGCCTACATTAACATAGTGCCTCCCGTATCGCCATTACTTCAGCAGCCCTTGTGTAAATGCCAGTTAAGATAAAGAGATAAGAGATGGTTATACACAGATGTGCGTCACATGGAGCTCTGCGCCCACTGTGGTTCTCACAGACCTAAATAAATGGATTTAAAGCGGGTTTTAATTACAGCAGTAGGATTGCCGCGTGCGGACAGGGCTCAGTTTCTGGGTTTTGACATAGCCGAGGGGCTTTTTGTGTGTATGACAGACTTCCCTGTTATGCAGCGTGCAGGTGTGTTAACGCCCGTTATCTGCTGATTAAGGCAGTGAGGCAAGGCAAAAAACCAGAACCAAGTCGCAGGAAAAGCCAGATTCTATTTTCCTTTACACATACCTAATTGAAGTTCCTCTGATTTAGGAGTTAAACTGCCGTCTGGAAAAAAATTGTCCAACCAACCGGTTTTGTGAGAAATTACTGTTGTTTTTTTAACAACAGAGCAGTATTAAGTAGAAAGTACTAAGTAAAAACCCAGAGCATTGGTATCAGATTATGTCTCATGGAAACTAGCTTGTGAGATGTGCAGTCGTAGGGGAAGTTAATCCTCTTCTATCTCCGTTTCTGTAACACAGATAGAACTGTCTCTAGCTTTGGCTTTTTTAATTATTTTTTTGTTACTTCTAAGTGAGCATTATAAGGATTTGTAGCTGGTATAGGAAGATAGTGCAGTTTTAAAGATCTAAATTTTATCTCTACCTGCATTTCCACTCTTTTGTCTAGACTTCCAGTCTCCGAAGCCGCAGCATGGTCCATATGAATTGTCTCAGATTCCACAACGTAACTTAGAGAGAACAAAAACCTTTACCCCATTTCACGTAGGAGAAGCAGACTTCTTGTCCGGACCCGATGTAACACCAGCACACTCACCTTTTCTCCGTGGAAGATACTTTTCCAATGGATACAAATCCTAAATGGTAACGTTGCTAGTATTTCTAATTTGCTCTGCTCCATTGTGACGTGGAGTTGTAATCTGAGCAACAGAAGCTGGCTAAACAAGCACTGCCCACGGAAACAGCAAATGCCAGCTGTTTTATAGTGGACTCTGCTGTTTATAAACACGGACTGCAGTGCAGCCCAGCTCTGCTCTAAATCACATTTGCAGTAATTCCCCTTTCCCGAATGCTTTTCTTCAGAGCGTGGCATAAAGCTGCTGCACAGGAGCTGGATTAACGCACAAACTTTATACTGAAAGCTGAAAAAGTTATTGCAAAGCGATACTTATTTTTAGCACTTACCACCAGGAGTTTTAATCTTTAACCTGTTTTGGGAAACATTTACTTAAATACCTTTTGCAGTCCTCCTGTAAACTGTGATTATTCTCTCTCTCTGTCCAAGGCCGCTTGCTTTATTTCTAGCCGTTGACTGAACACGACAGCACTGCTCAGGAAGCCAAGATGCAGCCTCTAACCACAGGGCCTGTCTGAAGCAGAAGCTCCAAGCCCTGAAGAAACATGTAAATTCATCTTGGATTTTGCTTCACTAAAGCCTCTGTCTACACTGCTAAACAAGAAAGGGGCTGGGAAGCACGCTCGAGGGCCGTGGGTCGTGCAAGCTGGACCCCTGATCCTCCACACTGCTGAATAATCTTCTCATTTCTGGGCTCTGCTTTGGACAGCACCAGTTGGCTCTTTCTTGGCAACACTTGGCTTCAGTTTGGTGGACAGTTCATTCCAGGAACAGGGTCCAAAAGGGACAGTGGGTGACACTGCCCGAGGTCTGGCTCCTTCCAGCTACACCCTGGCCCAACAAGCTCTATATCCTCGAACACTCCCAAGATAACCTCATGTTACACCCCGTTCATGCCACACAGGATTCAGCATCGCCCTACAACAACTGCAGACTGGGCTGCAAGAGAGAGGCCTTTCAGAAACAGACCAAAAATCTCCTCCTACAGCAATAAATGTACCCAGAAGAGCCTCAGACAGGGATCCGCTCTCGGACTTGGTCTGTGGGCGCACTCAGTCTGCTAGAAGAAGGAGACACAAAGCAGTGTGAAGACAAGCAGAGTTAGAGATATTAAGGAGGCTGGTGCTCGAAGCTGTGTGTGTCCTTGAGGAAATTACTGACATGACTCACTGTGCAGCTCTGAAAGCGGAAGTGTGTGTGTGTTCTTACAGTGCTAACGTGCAGGACTGTTGATGAGACCATGTGTCATGTGAACAGCACATCGTGCTCTTTGCATATCACCAGGATACAGCCAAGACTTTGAAACGTGGTGGGTCGAAAACCTAAACCCTGCTGCCGTGCACGCTTGCCAGCCTTCTCGCTATCGTTCCACTCTTCAAGCTACCTGCTGAAATGAGCAATTTTATTTACTGTTACAATGTAAGCGTCATCATTAAGTGCTAGTACGAGGCAGTCTCTCCCTGAGAGCTGTTTCGGGTTCTCTAGAGGTTCCACAAGACTACCTCACTTCAGCTTTAAATTCACAGGGATAAAAGTAGCAGTAAAAACATAAGAGTGTCACCACTTACCAATCCCATGACCACATTCCCCAGGCAGATTTTGGAATCACCCGTTTAGAATGACTTTTTATTCAGTCCTTTCCTACCTGCTATTCTGGAATTGCTTGGTAGGACTTTTCTCCCTTTCCTGTATGTGCTCTGTTGGGTAAGTTTCATTTTCAGAGAACAACTCGCTGTATCCCTGGATGAGTCATTCCCCACAGAGAAGCCAGGACACGGTTTTGGTTCCAAGGATGGACAAAAATTTATGTCAGCTTCATGAACACGTAACACAAAAGACGCATCTCGCCCTGTCGACATCAACTCATATAAAAAAAAGATACAGCATCAAGATTGTGGGAAAACTACAAAATAAAAATCACTGAAATGCTGATTAGAACTGAAATTCTTCACTTACACTGCTGTAAAAATGCATAAAGTGTAAATTAATACGATGCAAGAGTATGCCAAATTTGATTCCTATTGTTAAATATAAAGATGATGCAGGAGAATGTATTAAATGCACCAGTGAGGCTGTTATTTGAGTGGATTTTCCTGGGAGCCATATTACTGACTATCCGGTTACAGCAGGTCTTTTTATTTCAGAAGGAGCAATGTCCTCTTTAAAACGGTGCGAAATCAGAATGAGATTCTGGTGCTCAAAATACACCTGGGATGTTTCCGACAGGTTGATTCCAGACGCTTGCTTGAGAGGCGTGTCTGGATGCTGAGCTTCACTGTACAGTCAGTCTGCTTTCTCAAGTAAGTCTGAACTACAAAAGCTAAATATTTGTCATGGCTTTATAGTATTACAGTCATGTTATAAAAATAAAGCACCAACATAATTCCATTTACAACAGGGAAAAAAGCAGCTGTATTATACTTGGCTCAAAGTCCATATTTATATAAAGAAGCAGCCATTAAGCTAAAAAAAAACCCCAACAAGTCCAAGAACGCTCAGTCGATTAAACATGAGGTTCTCTGGGCTTGTTTTACATTCACTGTAGCGTTTTTACAGTATAACCTCCTTTTGGAATGCACTTTAGCTGGGGATTTCCCGACTCCTGGTTCTTTGATCACCACGGTCAGGGTGCCGTACAGAATTACTGTCTACCAGACTGCAGCTACTGAGAGTATACACAGAGGTGGTGAACCTCAGCATTCCAGGATAGAAAGCGTCAAGCAAAGTCCTCGCAGGTTTCAAGGAACATCAGCCAGTGGTTGGATCATGGCAAGCAGACAAAAAAATGTTTTCTTTGTAAAAGGTTATTGAAAAAACCCCCAAACATCCACCGAATACTGATACGTATAAGCCTTCGTGGTTGTCCCCAATATATTTTTTAATTGTGAAATACCAATGTGAAATGTGAAGACACTTTCTGCATAAAAATAGGTCTCTTCTAAAACCGTGCTGGATCCTTCCAAGTCACACCCAGGGTCTCCATCCAGGAAAGAGCTGGCTCAGATTTTTCGGGTCCATGGCCTGCTGTATGAGGAGGTTCACCTGCCCGCCCACACTGAGCACCGTTCCCTCCTCAACACCTTTCAGCTTCTCCTGGAGCCTCATCAGAACACGCTCAGCCACTTTGTTAAAACTCTGGTCATCGCTGCGGGCAGAGCAGAAACAGAGGAACGTGTGCGCTTGGTACGAAACCTGAACGTGAGCAACACCCGGTAAAAAAACCACTGTAAAAGCCCGGCAACAGTGAGAGAAAAATCTCGTACCTGGCTTTTCTTTTGCGTTCCTGTGGATCAGTACCGAGCGTAGAGCTCACGTCAGCCTCATCCTCCGACCTCTGCTGCAAATACAAAGCTTTCAAGGGGTTCATGGTCCAGTCGAAAAGAGGATCGTAAAGCAGCACCTACACAGTAAGTAAATTTCTATTTAAACTGTTAATTACAGCGAGGTCAGTGCCCTAGCAGGAAGAAAAACTCTTGGTTGGTGATGCTCAGGCTAACCTGAGGTTTGGGGTTTTTTTGGTTTGTTTTAATCCAATAGAACTGGGATAAATTACTTAGTAGACAATCCAGGAATAAAACCACATGGGGTCATTTGTAGGTATCTGCATTGTTCATTCCTGGCTCAGTTGTACTCTCAGTCCCCTCTCAGCAATGAAGAGGCCATTTTTTAGTACACTTCCGGCACTAAATATCATTATTAGTTTGTAATAAAAGTATAACAGAAAGCCCAATAAAGTGCTTACCTCTACAATAGTCAGCAAAGCTTCCTGAGAGTTCCTCATAACAGCCATTGTTTTCTCACAGCATCTAGAAAATATTTGACTCTTATCTTTTAGGTTCTTTTCAGTAAAGTGGAATGGTATTTTCATCATTTAAATGATGGATATTTGTGTACATCTTAAAGGTTAACTTCTGACAAATGAGTAACCTCTCTGAGGTTTCCATTTTGAAAAAAAAAGGAGAAATTTAGAAATACAAGACCAGAAGATGACCGGTAGAAGGTAGGTCAGTGAAACGTTTCTATACGTAGAATTAAGCACCGAGTTAACACCGATTGTTGAGTTACACCACGCTGGCAGAAGGGCTCAGCCGGATAAAAACGTGTGCCAGAGGTGCTCTCATCGGAGAATCTCGGCAGCGTCCCTTGACATGAAATGAGCAGATCCAGCAGCCAGAGACATGAAGCTGTTTCTGAAACCTCTCCAGTGAGTTCAGATACCCAAGTGGTCACTCCCAAGGAAGGGAGGAACACGAAGCTCGCTTTATGGGACCGGTTCTCCAGTGAAAGAGGGATCAGGCCTCCTGTCTGCTTCAGGATGAGAACACAAAGTTAACTGGCTGCGTTCACACCCAAGCCCCAGATGACTCGTTTATGCACTTAGACCTTACTGTTAATTACAAGCCGCTCTGCCCGAGGCAGAAACAGTATCTGCTCCAGTGCCTTTTATGCTGTCTTTACTTCAGCTGAGCCAAACAATCAATGCTCTTCTGCGTCCTGGGGCAAAGATTCAGAAGTAACACGGGACTGTGAATTCGAGCGTTTAGAAGAGAAGTGGCAGCGACTGTTCCTGCCCAGGACAAGGCTACGTTAGGAAGTACTCAGTAACGTACAAAGACAACACCATGTACTTTTTTAAAGACGTGAAATTTAGTCTGCTGTGTTCATGAACATAATGAAAGTCTTGAACGAGAGAAATGTGCCGCTTCTTAGAGCTCTCTTGGGTCTGTTCGCAGGAGACAGGACGGAGGTGGACAGAAACTCTGCCCTTTTGTGATTTTTCCGTTTTGCAGCTCAAATCTATCGTGGGATTTATATTTTGCACTTGCAAAGTGATATCAAATATGATCCAAAAGAGGGAAAAATACTGCAAATTACTTACATGAAACTGAACAGAACAAAATAGTTTGAAGGAACTTCATAGCTCCGAATATAGAGTCTAGCTCTGAAAGGAATACATAGTTCTGAAGGAAACAAATCCAGCAGCCTAAATCAAGGGATGAAATTTAGCTGTGGAGCCTCTGGAAGCACTGAGCCACACCGGAATTCCACAAGAGGATGACACTAACTCATTAGGTAGTGAAGAATATGAAAAGCTGAACAATAATGAGGTTGGAATTGGTTACACAAATAACGGTGCATGAGTTAGAGGACAGCGTTTGTGTTTGGATATCGTCAGCAGAAATCTGAGTCTCCTCTAAAGCCCCAGAACTACTTAATAAGGAACAATCGTTAAGCCAAAAGTACCGTGCTGCCTCCCGACCCCTGTGCAACACGGGAGCACTCACCTTCTGAAGACGCCTTCCACACCACTGATACCCATTCCATCCACAATGTCCCTGGTTAATCTAAACGGAACGGTCTCTGGGGTGGGCAGGATTTTACCTTGCTCAAAAGCAACGCCTGAATGGAAGGATAAGAGATGTTTTAAAAGCTGATAAAGTGAAGAAAGATGAAGGTTCTCTTGCCTGTCCCACTTACCCAGATCTATATGCACTAGTTCTGCCGTTTGTTCGTCTATCAAGATATTCTGAACGTGTCTGTCTCCAAGTCCAAGAATGTAGCCAACTACAACAAAAAGTGAAGTGCTCAAACTGTATTTACGTGCCATAAAACCAGGGAACATTAAACAAAGAAGATTATCAGAATCAGTGGAACACATGCAAACGAAAGTCAGAATATTTCTTCCCCATATTAATCCAGGAAAGAGCAAATGCTATTCCACAAATCAAATAAAAAAAGAAAAAAAGATTAACTGAACACAACTGCAAAAAGGGTATTCTCATACAGATGTGTACTGTTTTATCCACTCCACAGACCATTCTTCTCTGTAGATGGGTTAAGCAAACAATTTCACAGCTTTAAAAAAAAAAAAAACAGATTAAAAAAAAAAAAAGATAAAAAGCAAGTGCACAATACAATTAGAGTTCATTATTATTACTACTATTTTAAGACAACCTTTTAATCACAATATAATGGAATCCAGAAAACAGGACTGCACCTAGTTAAGTCCATAACTCGGCTGGGGCAGCTCAAGCACACCTCAACAGTTTCTGGGTTTTAAAAACCTCCAGTGGTACAAATGAGCAGCTCTTTCACGTAAGCCTATCTCACTACTTTGCTGTCCTTACATGTAGAAAACCTCCAAACTAATCTCCCCTGCTTCAGTTCACCAGTGTTAATGGTTTTCTGTTACCTGACCGACATGGAGGGCAGCAGTATTTCCTACAAAAATCCTTCATCTCAGTTCTGCTAAACTGTAGATTTACTTCATTTCTTTTTTTTTAGCAAAAAAGGGGGAATATATAAAACATGCTAACATCTAAAATAGGATCTGCTGCAATATATACAATCTGCTATCAAATGTCTGCCAGCGACTCGATACAAAACTGAGTTATCCAAAGGAAATCCCCAATCCAAGTCCATCTATTTGCTTATTAAGACAGGAAAATCAAAAAAAGAGCTTAAAAAAGCGTTTCAGCCATGGCTAATGATGCCAGTACAAAGCAAGTAAAACAGGAAGATTTTCAGCAAAGTTAAAACATTTGAGGCTACAGATGAAATTCCTCAATGTTAAAACAAAGCAACAGAATTAGTCAGGTAGAAACTTTAAAAACCTTACCGGAACCTAGAAATACAATCCACTTTATAAAATAAAGAGACAAAGAATTTCATTCTTCCTGCTGCAGAAAGGGGCAGGTGGGTACGGATCAGAAATCTTCACCACAAAAAGAGCGCTGGTGTTCTTGCTGGCATTGTTGGCACCCTTTTCTTTTCACCCATTTTTTGCTACCCCTTTTCTGACACGTGACAAGAGCAGGACAGTCGTTACCTCTGAAATAGCAGAAGCTCTTTGTTTACATGACCTAAAAAGACAACGTTAACAATCCAATACAATACCTATAGAAGACGTAGCCACGCTGCGAGTGTACGCCAGTCGCTTCTCGAACCACACGGCTGGATCCAGGAATTTTTCCATGCAGAAATAACGAAACACGGGTTGAAAATTCTCGCAGACTTTCACGAAGATGTTGTATTTCTCTTCAGAGTGTTTCTTTTGTGCATCCTTTAAACACATAAGAAATGTTTTCCCTATGAGTGGCTGCTTTGGAAGGAAATGACCTCTTCCTCTGAAGGAAATACATTCCTCCTTTCTCCCTCCCTCCCCTTCATCAAATGCTGTTCTCTCTCTGAGCTATGAATAAATGTCTTTTTTATAGCAAACATTAATGCACCCATCTGTTTGACTAAACAATTCTGTTTTCACCCACATTTCATGGGCTACATGTTAAAACCACACTCCCATTTCTTCGGTTCAGCCGGTATGTGTGTTTTATTTGCACGTACAGGTAAATGCATCTTGTGGGGAGACACTTCCCCTTGCTCTCTGCACTGGTACCTTTGCTCCTCTGGTGGCTTCGCGTCACTGTGAGAAAGTCACCCTCACTTATTAATATGCAAAAGCTGCACAAAGCCAAAATTAAATACAATTTTATCCTGTTAATACTACACAGACTTAAAAGTAACTAATGCCTTGCACAAGCACAGCTACGTAAAGTAACGTGAACCCGTCTGCAACTTTCCGAACACATGGTGAGGTGGTTTGTGGAACTAAAGTGCACTGAAAGTCTGAAGATCTGTTCATTCCATGCCACTGGTCACGTTCATTATTACATACTACAAGTACAGAATATAATTCTCTGTAAATTCCACTCCCCAAGTAAAGAATATGAGCCACCCTTTTTTTTTATTGTTTTTTTTTTCCTGGTTATTTTGACTCACCACCATCATTTGCTGACACTGGTAACAGGAGTAATCTTTTGGCCTGTATCTCTTGTGAGCTCCCTCTTCAGGGTTGACGAGAAACTCCCCGATGGGAGTTGTTCCCGAGCACCACTCGAGAACGCCACTTCTCTGAGAAAGGGGAACCACCTGTAAAACCAAAGCTGCTGCTGCAGGGAGGAGGGTTACACACACACAGCTCTGCAAACGCCTGCCGCAGAGCACGGCTGCCATTTGTTTAAAAAGGCAAAAGACCAAACCATAGAGCTGACCACGGTACGTATTTTAAATATTCCCGTGCACATACGTAAAACACACTCAAGGTTTTCTGCCAAATACTTGCAAATTTTTCCTAGCCCAGAGAACTTCACAGAATCACAGAATGTGAGGGGTTGGAAGGGACCTCAAAGCTCATCTAGTCCAGCCCCCCTGCCAGAGCAGGATCTCCTACAATAGGTCGCACAGGAATGAGTCCAGGCGGCTTTTGAATGTCTCCAGAGAAGGAGACTCCACAACCCCCCTGGGCAGCCTGGGCCAGTGCTCTGGCTCCCTCACCGTGAAAAAGTGTTTTCTAATATTTTAATGGAATCTCCTGTGTTCCAACTTGTACCCACTGCCCCTTGTCCTGTCATTGGACGTCACTGAAAAGAGCCTGGCTCCATCCTCCTGACACTCGCCCTTGACATATTTATAGACATTTATGAGGCCACCCCTCAGTCTCCTCTTCTCCAAGCTAAAAAGCCCCAGCTCCCTCAGCCTTTCCTCATCAGGGAGATGTTCCACTCCCTTCACCATCTTGGTGGCTCTGTGCTGGACTCTCTCAAGCAGTTCCCTGTGTCTCTTGAGCTGAGGGGCCCAGAACTGGACACAATCCTCCAGATGTGGCCTCACCAGGGCAGAGCAGAGGGGCAGGAGGACCTCTCTTGACCTACTTGCTCCTCCCCTTGCAATACACCCCAGGATGCCGTTGGCCTTGTTGGCCACGAGGGCACACTGCTGGCTCATGGTCATCCTGCTGTCCACCAGCACCCCCAGGTCCCTTTCTCCTACACTGCTCTCCAGCAGGGCAGTCCCCAACCTGTGCTGGTACGTGGGGTTCTTCTTTCCCAAGTGCAAAACTCTACACTTGCCCTTGTTGAACTTCTGCTACGTACTCCAGTACTGCTCAGTGAGTGCTCACTCTGCACGTTTGCGTGGCGGTCCTGGATGACCGGTGATCGCCCACGGTTTGCTTGTGCCTGAAGGAGCTAACGCGAGCAAACTGCACGTAAAAATAAAACCTGGAACTAACACACGCGTGGCAGCTGCGTGAACATATCAGGCTTGTCCTTGGTCTGCTTCCCACCCTAAGGAACAGCTGCTCGCTCCCTCACCGGCTGGAAGTTACCTCCGTTTCTGTAGCGGACAAAACTGGCCAGCAGGAACCATCTCCTGTCCTCAGAGAAACAGCTCCTGCCTGTCGCCTTCAAGCTGCGTTCCTCTCTCTATCTCCTCATGCAGCCCCCATTCCCTTTATTTCCTGCTTTCGTTCATTTTCACACACATAAAAATCTGAATCTCCACTGAAAATGACGCAAAAAACCGTGACTAACTCCACGTGTGAATTCTTCAAACTGCTGGCAATTCAGATGAGCTCCTCCTGAGCTTCTGGAGAGCACACTTCCCATCTGTCAAGGACGAGAGCTTTCCCCAGAGAGTACTTATTCAGAGGTCACCTTCACAGCTACTATCATAATAGCTGCGAGCACATGAAAAGGAAGGAGGGGAAAGTTCCTCTTCAAATACATTTTCTGCATTCACAAGAAGAATTTTTTGCTGTATTCCCAATTCCAACAAAACCAGTTCTACACCTCAAATCCTTCTGCACGAACAGACCCTAGATAGGACTTCTGGACTCAACTGTCAGGAATACTGCAAGACTAAAATTAATTAATTAAGGAATATTGCAAGACTAAAATTAGTAAGAATTCATAAACAACCTCGTATGTTCCAGTTTAATGACTAGCAACTTCCAATTCAAGGACACTGCAGGACTTAATTTCTTTTCCATTGCAAGACTAAAATTAATTAATTAAGGACTACTGCAAGACTAAAATTAGTAAGAACTCATAAACAACCTCGTACGCTTGAGTTTAATGACTAGCAACTTCCAATTCAAGGACACTGCAGGACTTAATTTCTTTTCCATTATAAGTTCGCACAAAGAAACCTTTGAAGAGTATTTAAAAATATATTGGGCATCAGAATTTTTTTGTAAGGATTTGGAAAAAAAAATAAATTGTTGTAATTGTAATAATTACATTTTATGAAGTTTTTATCCCATACCTTAAGGAGCAGTGACTATTTTAATATGTGGGTCGGTTCACCACACGCATAAATAAATAAATACACTTTTCTATCACCTTTGGGTTAAAAGGAAGAGAACGGGTAAATACGCTTTATTGGGAGCACTTGTTCTGCTGCTGCAGCAGCTGTTCAGGGTTACCTTGTATCTTCGGATGGTCAATTTTCTCTTTCGTGTGTCCGTGTTTTGCTGGAGCAACGTATTGCACATCTGGAAAACCTGCTGCATGACAGCATCTTGTCTCAGGTCGTCGCGCCCCTTTTCAGCAGAAAACGCAGTTCAAGAACACTTTTCAGCATCCCAGTTCTTGTTCAGCAAATTAAAAAAAATATTTACCAAAATTCCACCAAATACAAATCACTTTCCCACAACAGAAATGCACCGGAATGTAATCAACAACTTTTTGTCGCTCTGTATTTGGTTTTCTAATAGTGCTCCGCTCCTTGAGCGGAACCATCACTAACTGAAACCATCACCTTCTGCTGGTTTGTTGGGTTTTTTGACAAATGTTAGTTCATTAAGGTTTCAATCAACCTAGGGGCCTTATGGTCCTCTTTTGAAAACACGGATGTTTCATACTGCAGCTCCTGTACTGGCTGCAGAGCCAGAGCTTCGCGCTTGGTTTAAAACTTTCAGAACTTTACAGCTACACAGAATTCTCCCGGCAGCTGCCNAAAAGCCCCAGGTCTCTCAATCTTTCCTCATAAGGCAGGTGTTCCAGTCCCCTAATCATCCTCCTAGCCCTCCCTTGGACTCTCTCAAGTAGATCTCTGTGTGTATTTATGTAGTGTATTTTATGATATAATATAATTTTATTATGTTTATTTATTATTTTATATATTTACTATATTATTATAATCATAATTATGGTTATATTACTTATTACTTTGTAATTTCCTTTATTAAAACACTGCTGAGCTGTGAAAATCGGCACTGAATGGTGAAAAGTCTGCTCATCACACAGAGATGATACATGGGAAAAATTAAAAGGGAACTTTAAAAAAACATTTCCAAGATGCCAAGTCTCTGACACGTCACTACAACTGACAAAACCTACCTTCACCAGCTGCCTCCTCTCTTTACCATCCGATCCTACACAATCTATTATTTTAGGCAGATTCACACCTCCTGCTAAGCGAAATTCTGGCTTAAAAGACCTTATTGTCACCAAATTGTCATATTGTCCTGTGGGATCCACCTGAAATGATAAATTAATTTAAAATTAATATAAGTATTACTTCCATTCCATTCAAAGAAAAGTGGTAACAAGTTGTTTGTGAACCTTGTTAGCTCACTCTATGCTAAATATGAGCGTGAGCATTCCATCACCTGCAAGAACTCACTGCACCATCTACACCTACTCACAAAGGCTACAAAAATATGCTGAGCAAAGAAGTTTGATTCTTCCTAGGCTTGCATGAGGCTGCAAATGGACCCAGCCTACAATCCTAAAAGCATTGCAATCTAAAGGGTCTGTATCTTCAGCCATCCTCCATCTCCTCATGCCACAAAGCAGCTCTGCTCAGCTGTAAGGAAGTATTGCTCCAGCCACTTCCACCACAGACTTCCAACTATTTCAGACAGTGTGTACCAGAAAAGAAAGGCAAAAAACCAGGACAATTGAGTCCTACAAAGGAGCAACATCTAGGGCCAACAGGAGCCCTACAAACAAATGCTACTTGGCACAGGCGGCAATTCCTGGCCTCTGAAGTCAAACAGCATAAACCAGCCCTTTAGCTGGTTTTATTCGGTTTTATAGACAAAGCCTGAGAGACTTCAGGGAAATTGGGCTTCATAACATCTACATTTTAGGCGGCTGGCCCAAAAAGCAACTTTACACTTCCTGAAAGTGCTAAGTTTCCCAGGCAGAGCACGTGGCAGCTACCAAGGAGTGCCTCCGCAGCCACCCGCTCAAGCGCTTGCACTGACTGGAATGGATCGTTCACTGCTGCTGAACGGTAAAACATAGAAGCTGGCCACTGAGGAGCAGCAAAGAGGCACATCCATGAATTCTCACACCTTTCAGGACTTTCAGTGCCTCCCTGAAACCCTGAANTAAATAAATAAATACACTTTTCTATCACCTTTGGGTTAAAAGGAAGAGAACGGGTAAATACGCTTTATTGGGAGCACTTGTTCTGCTGCTGCAGCAGCTGTTCAGGGTTACCTTGTATCTTCGGATGGTCAATTTTCTCTTTCGTGTGTCCGTGTTTTGCTGGAGCAACGTATTGCACATCTGGAAAACCTGCTGCATGACAGCATCTTGTCTCAGGTCGTCGCGCCCCTTTTCAGCAGAAAACGCAGTTCAAGAACACTTTTCAGCATCCCAGTTCTTGTTCAGCAAATTAAAAAAAATATTTACCAAAATTCCACCAAATACAAATCACTTTCCCACAACAGAAATGCACCGGAATGTAATCAACAACTTTTTGTCGCTCTGTATTTGGTTTTCTAATAGTGCTCCGCTCCTTGAGCGGAACCATCACTAACTGAAACCATCACCTTCTGCTGGTTTGTTGGGTTTTTTGACAAATGTTAGTTCATTAAGGTTTCAATCAACCTAGGGGCCTTATGGTCCTCTTTTGAAAACACGGATGTTTCATACTGCAGCTCCTGTACTGGCTGCAGAGCCAGAGCTTCGCGCTTGGTTTAAAACTTTCAGAACTTTACAGCTACACAGAATTCTCCCGGCAGCTGCCGTGTGTTTCCATTCCGAGACAGACAAAATGAAATCAACCGAGTTTAAAGAGAAATAAATGGCTTTGAGAGACTCAGTGTTTCTAGATGCATGTTTTTGATCCTCTCTGAATTGTACTTGTTTTTATACAGGGAAGAAAGAAAAAAGGTGGCGTTTAACACACCATGCTGATGGATTTTACTGGCTGTGCTCCAGGTCTCTCGCTGAGACATGACCACACAAGCTGCAGGTCTGGTAGTTGTCAGGTAAGCTACTGCACGTTACATGCTTTGTTGAAAAATAATTGCAAAAATATTTAAAATTTATT
>VZZY01020671.1:101452-164613 GCA_013400335.1 Eurystomus gularis
ACCTACAAAATCAGAGATTCAGATTCCCAGATCCTCTCTGTGATTTAGGAACCTCATCGTCCCTTTTGATAACGAAGGACTGGCCAGTGGTAACAGGGACCAAGCCATGTTCATACAGCAAGGCACAACAGGACGAGGACTCGTCGCTGGGTTAGAAACTGGCTGGCTGGCCGAGCCCAGAGGGTGGTGGTGAACGGAGTGAAATCCAGTTGGCGACCGGTCACAAGCGGGGTCCCTCAGGGCTCAGTTTTGGGACCTGTCTTGTTTAATATCTTCATCAATGACCTGGACGAGGGAATTGAATGCACCCTCAGTAAATTTGCAGATGACACAAAATTAAGCACAAGTGTCGATCTGCTTGAGGGTAGGAAGGCTCTGCAGCGGGATCTGGACAGGCTGGAGCGATGGGCTGAGGTCAATTGTATGAGGTTTAACAAAGCCAAGTGCCGGGTCATGCACTTTGGTCACAACAACCCCCAGCAACGCTACAGGCTTGGGGAGGAGTGGCTGGAGAGCTGCCTGGCGGAAAAGGATCTGGGGGTGCTGGTGGACAGCCGGCTGAACATGAGCCAGCAGTGTGCCCAGGTGGCCAAGAAGGCCAACAGCATCCTGGCCTGTATCAGAAACGGTGTGACCAGCAGGAGTAGGGAGGTGATTGTGCCCCTGTACTCGGCACTCGTGAGACCGCACCTTGAGTACTGTGTCCAGTTTTGGTCACCACAGTACAAGAAGGACATTGAGGTGCTGGAGCGGGTGCAGAGAAGGGCAACGAAGCTGGTGAAAGGGCTGGAGAGCATGGCCTGTGAAGGGCAGCTGAGGGAACTGGGTTTGTTTAGTCTGGAGAAGAGGAGACTGAGAGGAGACCTCATTGCCCTCTACAACTACCTCAAAGGAGGTTGTAGCGAGGCTGGTGTTGGTCTCTTCTCTCAAATTAGTAATGATAGGACAAGGGGAAATGGCCTCAAGCTGCGTCAGGGGAGGTTTAGATGAGATATTAGGAAGAAATTCTTCATGGAGAGGGTAGTTAGGCACTGGAATGGACTGCCCAGGGAGGTGGTGGAGTCACCATCCCTGGAGGTGTTTAAAGAACGAATAGATGCGGCGCTTGAGGATATGGTGTAGTGGTTAGAGAGATGCTGGGAGAAAGGTTGGACTTGATGACCCTGGAGGTCCTTTCTAACCCTTATGATTCTGTGAATAAGCCACCATCCTGCAAATACAAGTCTTGGGGTCATGGTCTTCTAAAGCCTAAGGAAACCATCTCACCCTGCCTCTCCCACCTGACAGGAAAGTACCCCTGGTAGGCTGTCCTGTAAAGAACGTGGGAATCTGATGAAGAGTTATGTGCCTTTGAAATTTTAAGTTGATTCTATGATTTGATATTATAGGTTGTATTTATTTCAACTTCAGTCACCTTAATTTCCATGGTAGGAACAACAACATCTTCCAGGTTCTTCAGTTCAGTAATTGGCTGGTCAGATGGAATACTTATTCCTTCTGTAATGAAAAGGAATTTGTATTTTTAAAATTCAGAACTATAAACATACACTGAAGATCACAAAAAATAGCTTACATTGCTTTCGAGTCCCAAAATCTCACTGCATACTTCTGTCGAGCTGAAGAAGACGACCATAAGACAACCGAAGTTTCCTGAGTTTCATACTCAGCAAGTCTGAACCTTACCATGCAAGTAATTACTACGACTTTTAATCCAGACTAAGTTCTACATTTATAAAAAATAAGACACAGTGCTAGCACAGTATCTCCTTTAACTATATTATCGATATTTAGAAATAGACTTTTAAATCCAAGAAAATAAAATATCTTCGCTATTAAAAAGAAAAATAATGGTTCCAAGACTTACTTCTTTGAGTTTTCCATGGAGTAGCATCTACATTTGCTAATGCGATGTAAGCATCACAAAGTGCTTCAACGTTTCTAACCATACGAGCTCTCCTTTTCCTTACAATATTGATGATGTTGCTAGCAGCCACTGTTCTGTCCTAAAAAACCCCGATGGAATATACGTCATCAGATCTTGCAGACTTTTAACATTAAAGGTGCATCATAACATGCAGTCTAATAAGTACAATTGAAATACATCCTATGAAATCAGAGAAAATTGCAATAGTGGACAGCCCTTCGTGATATGAACAGAAATAATTTGGGGACAAGTTGTCTGTTGTCTAATCTGAGATAAGTGAGTGACGGAAAGATGGAGAGGGAGCAAACCTGTCCAGGCAAAGTGTGAAAAACCTGCAAAAATTATTCAGAAAAATGGGCAGGCAGTTTGGGATGTTTTTCTACCATCTTATTGCTTCCATTATTTCCTCCCAAGTGAGGAAGACGCCTGCATGCAAAAGGCAAAAATGTGACCTGTGGTGAACCGTCTTTCTTGCATCTAAAATACAGAATCACACAGCAGGGACGTTTATCACAAAACTCTTTGGGATAACTGGGGCTATTTGTTGCAGGAAATGTTAATCAGGTTTTGTTCAACCCTATAATTACTTCTTTCAATAATAATTATCAATGTAAGCACAAAATAATGTGTTTTGATTATTAAAAGTACTTTTTCCTCCTACTCTTTACTGACAAAAGTCAGCTGCTAAAGAAACCCTGACTTGTTATTTCTTTTTTTTTTTTAATTTTTTAACAAAATGAAAGGACTGAATGTGATTCATAAAATAGAAGTTTTTGTAGTCACCACATCAAGCTGGGAGATTTCTTTTGGTGCATTTTTAATTAACTTATTTCTTCTTATTGCATCCGGTTTTGTGAGGAGTTCATCTTTGTTGGCATTTACCAAAGCGAATATTATGAACAAACTATGATGTGGGTGATCCAGTGAAATTCTAGCCATCAGCTGCCAAGAAAAACAAAAAGATCCCATTATTGAAAACTGAATAGCTGAAAAAAAACCCCACCTTAATTAATAACGTTAATTCTTTCGAACAACTAAGGTTCCTAGTGCGAAATAAAAATAATACTTAGATGGTATTTCCACAGCTAAAATACATTCAAAGCATATTCCTATAACTGTATAAGACTATTCTTATATAACAAGAAAATCAATTAAGTAGCAAGGAAAAGAGCCCCCGGTGCTCTCCCCCTCTCCCCGCACTGTACTGATTTTGCGTCACTCATTTTTAACACACTGTTATCACCTACATAACTCACTCGGCTATATAACGGCACAAAAGAAGATACATATTGTTCAAAAGTATGCACCACTAAGTCAGTCAAGGTATCTTTAGCTAACAAAACCAGCAATCACATTATTCAGAACTCCGTGGAATCCTAAACCACTCAACATCTTGGTTCCCATCCGCGCAGCCAGCTGGTACATCAGAGGCAAAAACTTGTATGAAGGGATCTTCTCTGCGTTTTTCTGTAGTAGAGAAAATTCAGTTAGAAAGCTGTATTAAACATTAAAAAAGTAATCAGAAAATATCAGGTAAGGGCCAGCAATTTTGGGTTTGCTTTTTGTTTTTTAAACCGCAAGTAATCATTGCTGTGTGCTCAAATGGCAATCCAGTGAGGATCACATCATCCTGGTCCATGTCTCCTAAATGCTAAAAGTCCTCCAAAAGAAACTGCTATTTTCTATTTTATCAGAGCAGAGCTTAGATATATTGATTCAGAATTTATTTCTAGATTCTTTGTGGCGAGAGACAGTCTTGAATGGAAAAAATAATACAATCTAGTTTACGACAAGAAACAATTGTGTGTTAAAAATACAAGTAAAGGAACACTTTCTATTTTTCAAAGTTCATTATAACACAAAGCAAAGAATTAAATTATACAGACCTGTTACAAACAGATCATTCAGGTAAGAATTAACAGATTTCCTGCACAATTCTACAAATGATGGAACCAGCACAAGAATGAGAATTTCATTGGTCCCTGGCTACTGTGTTACGCAGACAATCTAAGAGCACCTCCTTTCACCTAAAAATATATCTAATATAAACAAGGAGAACATACTAAATGATGTTGAAGCTGGGCAGTTTCCAATGTATGTAAAGAACAAAGTGACAACAGTGAAAGATCATGGGATATGCTTGATCACACAGACTTGTCAAATTCCAATGCTGAATTAATTCATATATAACTTGAGAATTACAGCACTCGCTCATGAAAAACTAACTGATGAGCCACGATGACTAAAAAATCAAGTTTTGAGGGAAAAATTCAGGAGATACCTAGGAAAGCATACTGCACAGCACTATGATCCATTTTCTAGAAACACGGGAGAAGGATAAGAAAGATAATGTAACATCAACGCATACGAAAGAACAGCAGCAGACATATACCTTCATCATTTCATTGACTCTATCAACTCCAGAGTTTTCAAGCCACAGGGAACAGAGTCGGAAGATCCACATATCATGTTCCTCTCCACTTAGTAAGCAGTTGATGTAGTTCTCTACCGCTTTATACAAGAAACTTTTACGATCGTCGTTTAGGGCACATATGGCACCTTCATCCAGCTGAAGTTCCCGCTGAACCTTCACTGTGTATCTATGTGAACAGACGTTATTTTTAAACAACAAATTATTTCTTAATGGACTTACAGCAAGGCTGCCCCTAGTTCTCTTACTTACTAATTAAATGGGTTTTTAACTTGTTTTGTACGTACAAGCACAGTAAAACGACAGAGAAACCAAATGGTGGGAGCTCTTTGTTTGGTGTATATCCACACAGACCCGCCACTCCAAGGAAGTACATTTCCAGTCACTGTCTTTTTCCTTTTTAATGACTTAAATGTGAATATCCAGCACAGATCACTTGTGTAATGACTTCCGTTTCCAACAGTTCCATTTTTCCCACTCGTTTGCAATTGCTCTAACTAAATCTTTCAAGAATTCAGTATTAAGATGAATTCTACCCTTTCTCCAAATGCGTAATGGAGAAAAAACTGAAACTCCTTTATTTTTACTCTGTAACATTTTCTCTGTCAAATAAACTGAACAGATCCAGGGAATAAATGGGAATTCTGCTCCATGATCATCCCTACTATTTAACCATTAAAACACTCCTTGGCTTAGTTTCGGCCCACACAGTCTAGCACTCCCCTAGACCATGTTCCGTTCGGAAACTATTCCCTACAAATACAGATTTGGCCACTGTTCTGTGGAGAAGGATCAATTCAGCTGTAGAGGTGTGACCCACGCTGTACCACTTGCCCAGAAAATTAGTAGAGATGAAGCCTTTGATAGGTCCGTAGTAACCACCTCTCTGTCTGAACGCTCACCTGTTTGTCTGAACTTTCCGCTCCTTGATGAGGCCCACCTCCTCCTTGGCCTTCTTCAGTAACGCCTGCTTATTTTCAAACTCTGAGGATTTCATGTAATTCTCAATTCGTTGGTATTGATTATCTGAGAAACGAGCCAAAGAGAGGAAAGCCTTCATCTTCCCTTTCTTCAGCTCACCACTGCTGTCCCCGCTGTGGCTTGCAGCTATTTCCACTGCCTAAAAGGGAAGTTACAATAATTGTAAGACTGATGAGCAGATTAATAGTGCTGCACAGTACTCTGTGAAACTCTGTTACCACAGAAAACCACAACGGTTGAGGTTGGGAGGGACCTCTGGAGGTCATCTTGTCCAAACCCCCTGCTCCAGCGGGGTCATCTGCTCAAACAGGTTATTTAAAGCTGCCTAGGGTGGAATATATATGCATACAAAGCTGAGTATTTTTCTCCTAAGTGAATTTAATCTTTGAGGAGTGTTTCAGTGCAAACAGTCAAAATGTTTATCCTGTATGGAAGAGCTTTAACAACCATAGAGGAGGCTCCTGCAGCTATCTATCTTTTACAGTAACTAGGCATGAAGATTTACAATAGTTTTTACAATATAAGGCAGTGGCTTTAGACCATAAGATGGTGAGAAAAATAGAAAACAGTCCAAAAAGTGCCAAAAAGAAAAGGAAATTGTACGTGAAAGTCGCTGATTTAAATCATCAACGTGAAGAAAGCACATAGAGATCAACAGAGAAAATCAACTATGTAGAGTGTCACAAATTGACATGAAATAAAGAAATGCAGAGTGGACAAATATTAACTACAATGTTTCTATTATTAAGAGTTAAAAAAAAATTATAGTACTTTGAAACACTAGAATAAGATTTTCCAGCACCTGGAAAAAAGAATGTTACAAATACAACGCCCATACTGAAAACGCAAGTGAATGATCCTGAGAAGGAAAGGATGGGGTAGAGCGGAACAGGAAAGGGAAACTGGACTAGTACTTGTAATCACCGCTCCTCTAAGCCAGTATTACACGGATGTTTCACTGTGAATTCTACAAAGACATATTCTGAGTATTTGATAAGATCACGGTGTTATACAATGCTACGCGAAACAATAATATTTTTATAAAGAAACCATACTTTCAATCCAGAAACATAAAGGCTGCATTGAAAAAATGTCCTTGACATTTTAACATCGTATTTTAGCACGGTATTATCTCAAAGACGGGATGCACCTTTTCTAAGTATTTCTGCATGATGACTGTGGGGTTTTCCAAGCACGCTTCTGCTAACCAGGTTCCGCAGAGCCTCAGACACTCTGTGTACATCAATTTCAGACGCGGATCCTTCTCAACCTTTGAGAAAGCGAGTTTTGGGAAAGAAAGAAAAAAGAGGGACGCGTCAAACAAAAATACCTTTTACATATGAGATTTATAGTGCTTTAAAATCCTGAATATAATTCAACCACTTGGGTCTATTACACATAATGTATCTACAGAGTCATTTACCATCCATGTCTACAGCAGTCAACAACCTTAAACCACATTCACATTCTGTGCTGGACTAAAGGAGAGCATGTATTTTCAAATACCTGACATTTTGAACAATGAAAACTAGAATAAAATAATGACAAAATGTAATAACAATTAAATACATTCACAGCACGTTTCCGGAACTGTATTTTCTAATACCCCCATTTAGTCTGAAGGACCATAGTACTTCACAGAAAATATTCAGGAATTGTGGTAACTGAGTGCAATCATTAAATTTTTCAGACAGACCTCTATATGGCCACTTGGTTAAAAGCGCTCTGAGAAGATAACGGAACACATTTACAAAGGACTTGCCTCCAGATTGCATAGTAGGACAAGTTTCCAAAATACTTTTAGTCTCGGGTACACATGAAAGACCATCTGATCAAGATGGCAATGCTGACTGTGAAGTACCAAAGGATATCATGGCCTGCGATATCACAAACCCTCCTTACGTGGACTGGGCAAATGTAACACTGCAAGAGGAGAGAGGAACTAAATTCCTGCAGGCTCTCATCAACTGATTCATGAAGCCATCATGAAAATCAAAAGAGAAGCAGAAACTCTTTATTTTGTCCTAATACGTACAAAGAACTTGGCCCCAAATCCTCCAGCTTTTATGAAGTGTGATATTCCTTAATAATGTATGTGGATTCAAAGTGAATGTTTATTACCCTCCAAAAATACTCCAAGAAAGCCACCACAGCAAGACACAAAGGCAAGGATGCTGAAGAAATTTCTACCACATCAGAACACAAGATGCTTTTGTCCAAGTGAAAAAGAAAATATATTAAAGAAATCATAAATTATCCTGTCAAATGAAAAAATAAAACCCCATCATCACACTGTCCAAAAAACCCAAACAACTTGATGAAGACTCAACAAATAATAAAAAAACCATTTTCTAAACATATCAGGAGCAGTTAGTCACCAGGCAGTCACTTGCTAAAAAGACAACAGAGTTATAAAACAAATAGTGATCTGAGAAGATGAAATGGAAAAAAAAAAATTAAATTATTTGCATTTGTGTTCACTATGGAGAAGCTTCAAGAGTCCCACTGGCAAAGCCTTTCCTTATGAGGGATTCAAGGGTCTGTCTGCTGTTGAAGTGTCAACAGCAAAGGTTACTGAAGAAACGGACAAACTGAAAACTACCAACTCACCAGGAGGAGAGTGAGTAAGACTCTTATCAAAGTGGACAAATTAGCAACAACAACAAAAATCCATAAAGAACAGATGGATTAATTTGAAGAAAAGCCAGAATAGTGTTTGTAAAAGGACATAACAGAATGACAGAAAAGTTACGGCTGGAAGGAACCTCTGGAGACCATCTGGCCCAACTGTCTGTTGAAAGCAGGGCTTTAGATTAAGTTTACCAGGACTCTCCTGAAGTGAGCCTTGAGTATTCACTTCCAGGAAGGGAGATCCCATCAGTTCTTTGGGTAAACTGTTCACTGCGTTTAGTGGTAAGGAATTTCCTTCCCGTATCCAGATGGCATGTCCCTTGAAACAATTTGTGCCATTGACGCTCGCCCTTTCACTGTGCATCTCTGTGAGCAAAGTTACCTCCATCTTCATTATAACTACCTTTCAGGTGTTGGAAGACTGTGATTAGATCCCTCTAAGCCTTCACTTCTTAAAGTTGAAAAAACCCAATCCCTACTATCTTTATTTCCTTGCCAAGTTCTCCAACCCTCTAATCATTGTGGTGGGTCTCTGCTGGACCCTCTCCAATTTTTCAATGTCTGTCCTGAATGATGGACCAAAACCGGACATACAATTTCAGGTGTGAGCTACAGAGTACCAAATAGAGTAATCACGCTTCTTAATCTGCTGGCTACGCTCTCGGTGATGCAGCCCAGGACGTGGTTCACCTTCATTGCTACAAGGGCACACTGCTGAATCATTCTAGCTTGCTGCTCACTGGGGCTCCCAGGTCCTTTTTGGCAAAGTTACATCCCAGCCAGTCATACCCCCCCCGTAACGCTGCTTGAGATTATTCTATCCCAGATGAAGGACTTTGCACCGATCTCCTGCAATTCCTATTGGCATAATCTTCAAACTACTGAGGTCTCTGTGACTCGTGGCTCTTCCTTCCAGAGTATCTACCTCTCCAGTTTGCTGTTATCTGCAAATTCTGTGAGGAAATTCAGTCCTGTCATACAGATTTCAGTCATAAAAATAGCACCAGCCCCATAACAAACTCTACTGACTGGCTACCTGGCTGCCTTTCCACCATCACCAACCGCACTCTGAGCTCAGCTGTTCAACCAGTTTTCCACCTATTCTGTGGTCTTACCTATCCAGTCTGTATCTAACCAGCTTGTCAGGAAGGATACTGTGGGAGACATTGTCAAACGCTTTGCTAAAATCAAGGTAGGTGACATCCATGGCTTGTCTCATGTCTAATGGGAAAACTGTTTCATCACAGAAGACAATCAGGCTGATCAAGCATGATAATATATTTCTGTTGGTGTTTCCCAATCACCACCTTTTCCTTCATGTGCACGGCAATAGCTTCCCTAAAGATGTGTTCTGTAATTTTCCAAGGGACTGAAAGGAGTCTGACTGCTTTGCCGTTTCCAATCTTGCTTTTTTGCCCTTTTTGTAGATGGGTGTGATTGTCCTCTTCCATTCATCAGGACTTCCCTGGATCTCCATGACCTTTCAGAGGTTATATGAAAGTGGATTTGACCAATGATGCCAGCCAACTGTCTTAGCTTCCTCAGATGTATCCCATTTTCCAACTCAACTGAACTTCTCGAAGAACTCAAAAGGCAAAGGAAGATCTATCTGATTCAGCCTACCCCAACAGATCCCAACAGTCATGTGACACGGTTCTACAAAAGGCTCTTGAAGAAACAAAGTCACAAGAAATAAAATGCATGATTCTTGTAGGGGTAAAGAACTAAGATAGGCAACAGAAAGATAAATAAATGGGCCACTTTTTGCAGTCGAGTTAGGCCACCAGTGAAATGCATCCAGTTCAAAAGATACTAATCTTGAGAAGCTGATGAGCACTGAACACAAAATCTGGTGATGATATAGTTATTCAAGAGGATAAAAAAAGGACGGACTGAAGAACTGCAGCCAAACAATACAGAACAATGAATGTGATGAAAAAAACCCAATTAAATTAGCAGCAAAATATAAATAAATGATGCATTAGAGGGGGAAAAAGACTTACTGTATACAAGGATGGATTGTGAAGCAGTTATCCCTGCTTGGAAATGTGACTATAAAATGTTACCTCACTATGGACAATGGAGACATGGGACATGTTCAGCGTTTTTTCAAAGATCAGAACTAACATCAAATGAAGATAAGAGGGTTCACAGACTCAAAAAGCGACTGGACAAATTTATGGTATAAAAAACACTGGAAAGAAGTACCTGCAAAGAAACTACCTCTGGTTCAGGAATTCTTGTGCTACACAACAATCTAAGGGAGTACTCTGGCTGTACAGCCCAACTATTCTTTGCACCTTTTTTCCCGGAACTTCATATTACTGCAGGACAGAGGGACTGTTGTTTCAGTTCTTGCATTCTGAACTGGAGATTGGAATATAGCATTTGTTTCACACCAAAAGACAATTTTTCAGAAAGCCTACACAAAGATCTAAGATAACTAAGATTCAGAAGAACTTGGGGAAGTAAAATTTGACGAGAAAACATTCCCATCTGAGGTAAGATTTCATTTTCAGAAATACAACACAAAACTCACAGGTCAGCGTGCTTGTAAATGGGGGAGGATTCAAAGATGTGCAACAGCAGCCCAAGTCACACCTATCTTCCTTGATAATGAATTAGTTCAAGGGACAAAGAAGTCTGAAGTACAGTAGTGAATGTTTCTCAGTCAAAAACTTGCCTTGGATTTCTGCACGCTTTGTGATACAGCTTCTGCCCCACTGAAATAGAAGCCTCAACTCATATTCCCACCTTTGCACAAAAATTCCCTACAGACATCAGGGAAATGCCTGCAACAGAGTTCTGTTTCTTTAGCATAAAATATATTATTACATTTTTCCACAATAAGGATCAGAGATAAAATCACTGCTCTTCTTCTTCTAACAAAAACATGTATGCTACCACAGTTCCCGACAAAGTGTTTATCAGAAATAGTGTGGCCAGCAGGACTAGGGAAGTGATTGTCCCCCTGTACTGGGCACTGGTGAGGCCGCAACTCAAATGCTGTGTTCAGTTTTGGGCCTCTCGCTACAAAAAGGACATTGAGGGGCTGGAGCGTGTCCAAAGAAGGGGAAAGAAGCTGCTGAAGGGTCTAGAGAACAAATCCTGTGAGGAGCAGCTGAGAGACCTGGGGTTGTTTAGCCTGGAGTAGAGGAGGCTCAGGGGAGACCTTCTCGCTCTCTAGGACGACCTGAAAGGAGGTTGTAGCAAGGTGTAGATCGGTCTGTTCCCCCAAGTAACAAGCAGTAAGACAAGAGGAAACAGCCTCAAGTTGTGCCAGAGGTGGTTTAGATTAGATGTTATCAAAAATTTCTTCACCGAAAGGGTTGTCAAGCATTGGAACTGGCTGGCCAGGGAAGTGGTGGAGTCACCATCCCCGGAGGTATTTAGAAGACATGCAAATATGGTGCTTATGGACACGGTGTAGTGGTGACCTGGCAGTGCTGGGTTAAATGGTGGACTCAATTACCTTAAAAGGTCTTTTCCAAACTAAACAATTCTATGAATCTATGCATCAACAATCCTGCTCGGCCATTAGTTTCTTTAACTACTGGCACAGAACAAGATGATACAATTCTATGTAACAATTTTGTTTAAAACAAGTTAATTTTTCGTCAAGGGAAATAATCTCTGATTTTAAAAAGCTATACATTTCACAGTGCTGGAACCGGAGGCAAAATAATGAATAATGAATTCTAACATTTGCTAGTCTTACAGACTTGCTTTGAAAACCACTGATCAGATTTGCTAATAAAGATTTTTTTGCTTTCCAACATTTTGAGAGTTCAAAACAAATTCAGTAATACTGCAGACAGCTTTTAAATTTTCTTCCTAGGGCAGACTCCAGAAAATGGAAATAGAATCTTCAATAATTCAGTTCCCATAAGTTTATACATTATGTAAACACATACCTGCATCCAATCTGCATCTAATTCTTTTATCATCCTTTTAAGAATATTCAGTGCAAGACTCTCTTCCTTTTTAGCCCAGAAAACCTGAGCTTCTTCTAGTTGCCATTCAGAAACTCCACATCCTGCTGGATTGTATTGTTTGATCTGAAACATAGCTCTTTCTGGAAGCTGAAATTGAAAAACCATTATAAACAATTCTTTAAATGAAATACATGTATCTCGCAGCAAGTTTTCTTTTTAAACTCCATCTTCACCTGCTCTGCTTGCGCAGCATCATCTGCCTATCCAGGGCTAACAGTTTATTTGCAACGAAGAGATGAAGTTATTTTTCTATCTACTTCCAGAAAATCTTGATTTGCAAGAAGAAGACAATGGGCTTAAACTTCACAAACCTCAAAATAAAGTATCCATGTTTAACTTTTTAAAGTGCTTGGAGTTATAAAGTATAGATATTCTACAATCAGTACCTACTGAACTAATTAATTTACAATTTTAGCTTAGTGATTATTATTACATTCTAAGAGACCACAGAAAACTAGTAAGAAAAGTGGCACCACCACACACTAACTGGTATGCCTACAGCTTCGCCTGTACTGCTGGTGAAGTAACATCCTCATTATTTCGTAATCTGATATCACTATGATAGTACAAAAAGCAAACTGTCTTTTTAACAGTGTCAAAGATCGAGACTAAAGTCTGTTTTCACAAGTTGTCCAATGAATAACCAAACCAAACTTTGAAGTAAGCAAGGCAAACAAAATGTAAGAATGCCTGTAAATGACAAGGTAAGTTTGGGTACTTCGATTTGGGTACGTTATCTGTGTGATGGTTCAGTATGGCATTCTCTTCCTTCTCCTGAGGGACAGCAGAGGCACCAAAGAGGGAGAGAAGCCATTAGCTGCAAAGAGCGCTTCCTCAAAAACTTCCCACCATCTGGACACTTGGTTTTGTCAGCTACTAGTGTGCTAAAAGGGGAAGGTTCTCACCCCACGGTCTGAAAGACTGACAAGGCCCAGAAGTATGCCCCAAAGGTTGCATATGACCTACAGTACTCAAGAGGCTGGAACAATAGTGTTTTCAGAAACACACCGGCTCCGTCTTTCAGAACCTTCTAATCCTCCCAAAATACTGCACCCTAATTTTAATTTTCTTCTGTAACTAAAAATCAAAGCGGAAAAAGAATTAACTCTCTTGAGGCTCACAGGGGGACGTACATCACCACAGTGTCAGTGGCTGGGCAGGCATGAGATAAAAAATTCCTGAAGTCATTTTCCCAAACAATTCTGGAGGCACTGAGTAAACTTTGCAAATGTATGAAATCAAAACCAGCTGTTATATTGATTTCATCATTAGTCACAAAAAGACGTAGAACCTTCCTTCAGAGTTTAAAGTTTAACTTCCTTCAAAGTTTAATATAGTTTCAGATATGTGAAGCACTAAACATCTTTCCAGGTTATATATTTAGCTGGAACTATTTTCTGCAGAGGTTCTTGGAGGATGTTGTTGCTCTACAAATCCTCGCTCTGGAGGAGTTACTCCTCCAGATGCACTACCTAGAACAAGGCAAGACTCTGGACCTTAAATGCGTTAGTAGCTGCAGAAACCACTGATGGTGCAAATCCCATGAAGTCATTCACAGAGAGAGACTGACCACAGAGCAATGGTGTTTTGAGAGTGTAAAGACAACGCTAAATATACAGATGCAACGGGCTGCTTTCTACAACTTTACTCTGGAACACTACAACAACTATGACACAAGCGGTTGCAAGTGAAAGCTGGATATAGAAACTGCACCAAAATAAATAGAGCTGTAGGAGCATTCTTCACTAAAAATTTAATTTTTATCTGCCTCATAGAGGAACTTACAGTTATCAACAAAATTCAGGAAATATGCCCATAAATGATGATACAACTTGTAAGTTGTATAATAAATAGTTTAAATCTCCAACTAATTGATTCATTCACTAAACTCAGAATACGGTTCATCCTTAGTACTGTTAAAAAATGAGGTTATTTTATAAACTAACAAAATAAAGATCCATCACTGATCTTTCCCGGAATTTGTTACCTGTGTATTTTTAGCAGTTCTTGCCAATCTAGAGAGCTCCACTAGATGTTTTGTCAGGATATCTTTAATACAGTCTCTTTTTGTATTCTCATTCTCCTTTTCAAGCAAGACCTCTAAAATCACAGTGCGCAGAGCCATGATAGGCTCCTGGAAACAGAAGTCACTGTCCTCGAGAAGCTCAGACTGTCTCTGCCACTTCAAATAAATATCATTCAGTTGTTGAGTAGTAACAGATCTGCAATTTTTACAAACAAAAAAGAAAAAAGACTCGTTATTAATTCTCACTAAATATTAGTGAAATGCAACATGGGTAACAAAAGTGAACTACTGAGGTAGTTCACAATCTACAGTTCAAAACCAAGAAACAATCCATAAAACTCTACAATGATTAATATGTAGAATAAACTGGCAGGCTTCCAGTTTTAACAAACTTGAAGATAAGAAACCAACATTAGTTAGGTGAACAACTCCACTGTAAACATTCTTAATTTATCATCACAAGCTGTTGTGTTTGCCCATCAACAAAGGCATCAACAAAGGTCCATCAACAAAGGCAAACATGGAGCTACTGAAAAGATTAGAGACCAAGATTCCTATTTTATTACATAGGTCATATATGGATTAAAATAAAATTAAATTCCACAATGTGACATTGCAGCTCTGCAGGTTGTCATTATATGTACTGTTTTCTTAGGTAATTCATTAACTGCAAAGAGCAAGTGTTCATAATTGGACATGCTAAATGACTGCAGGATGACTATAAGCTACCAAACTGATATAGCTATAGCAAAAAAAAATAATCAATGGGTAATATATTTTTAGAAAGGAAACTAGAAGCAGAGGACTCAGTTACTTCAGTAAGCCAAAGGCTAGGAAATATGACTGCTACTCCAGAATATACCAGGGAACTTAAAGGAAAGAAAAAAAATATTTAAAGTACAATATTGTCACAATATCAAGTAATTAAAACTAGACCACAAGTAAATCCAGTCTGGAAAAAAAGAGAATGTAGACTGGTCTTCACATAGTCAAGCTAAAATTCGTATCATTTTTAAGATGAAGTTTGAGATATTAATGACTATCATTTGAGGTAATTTTGGTTTTGTGCTAGACTTGATTATCAAAAATCCTGAAACCTGAGAAAGGAGTATGAAGCAAGCTTGAAAAAATACCTGGAGAACAGCAGACCTATATTTTCCAACTCTCCGATTAGCTGTAGTCTGCAAAGAGTTGGATATAATGAATAAACAGACTCAAGACTGCCTTTGCACAGCTCTTCTACCTCATTCACTCTGTGGATTTAATGGAAAAATAGTAAATTATTATTTTGATCTCCACAAGTAATTCTAAATATTCAGAACAATTTCCATACAGAAAACAGAATTTAAACAGCAGAACTATTCAGTTCAGAATTATTTTGTATTGCCATTAAAGCAAAAAATCAAGTTTGTCGATAAATGAGAACACAACAATCATATATAAACTTTAAAATCTATGTGACAGCTCAGGTGAAGGAGAGCAGTCAGCATTCAAATCCACTTCAGAGGACCGCGAAGTAAGGGATGTATACTACAGGAAATGTATCTTCAATTGGCACACGAATTTGTATATGCACAAAACGTAAGTTTCAGTTAAAAAACTTAGAAATGAAGTTGCAGTCTGGAATTATTTTAAGTATGACTTGTTATTGAAGCCAATAAAAAACCCTAATCATCTTTTACCCATAACTTGTGACTACAAACACGTACACACTCTGTGTTTCTCCCTCTAACAGCAGAATATTTGCACACAGTTACCTGGCATCTTTAAGACTGTCATAGAAAGCAGGGAATTCCTTATCTCGTAAAGACTGAAGGGCATCATACAATGATTCATGATATCCTGGTCGTCCTGTGTCATGTCTTAGAAATCAAACAACAGCAACATAGAATTTAAATGTTATTTCTCTACAAGTAAGTCAATTTTTAGTAGTACATTTTCCACAGTGGATGGATTGCTGCTTTGCATGATAAAAATAATAATGCAGACCTCTAGATTTAAAATTAATTTAGTACTTTATAAATTCAAGCTGTTCTTTTAAAACAAAGCAAAAAACCAGTAATTGTCAAAACGTTTGGAATACAGAGAATGTGTTCGAGGTCGTATCAAAACCAACACAAAACCAACTGCACAATAAGTTAAGCATTACACATTTCTCACAGTATTATGATGAAAGACATATATTATGGTATGTATGAAACTTTAGTTCAGAATCAGCCATTCTTTAGATTTAACTTCAGAAATATTTTTTAAAAGGAAATAAAGACTGAAAAAATCCATTGTGATCCATTTCATTTTCACTTCTTTGCCCTTTTCACTTTTCTTTCTGCTTCTCCTTGACCTTCCTCTTTCCTGCCATCTTATTCTCATTCTTCATTTATACAGATCCTAATTCAGGGGCATGAATTTTGTTCTGATTATAGCATAGAATCATAGAATGTGAGGGGTTGGAAGAGACCTCTGGAGATCACTGAGTTCAACCCCCCTGCCAGAGCAGGATCACCTAGAGCAGGTCACACCGGAACACGTCCAGACGGGTTTGGAAAGTCTCCAGAGAAGGAGCCTCCACAACTTCTCTGGGCAGCATGTTCCAGTGCTCTGGCACCCTCAAAGTAAAGAAGTTCCTCCTCATGTTCAAGTGGAACTTCGTACATTGAAGCTTGTGCCCAACAGCACCAAAGCCAGCGACGTAGCTGGTTTTGACCATACAGCCTAGAAATCCACACAGCTTTTTGCATGAGCTCAGTTACGTCAACTTAAAATGTCGGCCTGGAATGAAGTGCTGTATTTTCTCGAGAGGACAAGCTAAGTCAGCAGTGCAAAGAGGAGCACAGCAACCCTAGATTTCCTCTGCAGCTGTTCAGCTGAACTTGTTGCCTGTACCATGTACTCTCATGAGTCATAGTTCATTAATAGAAAACTTGCATCTGAGCTTTATTAGAAAATGACACCTGTCAGCTTAAAGCAAGCCTGTGGCAATCATGGAAGCCAACGGCATTTAGCGGGACTGACATCCCCGTCAAGACATGACCTATGCTCTTCAACAGGGTATGTCTGCAAAGCCCTCCATGTGCTTCTAAACAATGATCTTAAGACAGCGCAGAAGAAGAGAATGAACACACCAGAAGTATGTTCCCCAGACCCGTCTCTCCGTAACAGTCTTAGGAGAAAAATTCTGCAGTTTCCTGACTGCTAAAAGTTAGGGTAGGAGTTACTGAAGATTCCATCATGCAACTTCTGCTTTGGCCAAAACGTGGTGAATCTATTTTGTATTCCCCCTAAAATGTGTGATGGATGTAGCTGCACTAGTGTCCTGGTTTGGCCAGGACAGGGTTAATTTTTGTGGAGCCAGGTTATTCTATACCATGCTGACATCATGCCCTGGGGTCCATCGCTGTTGTCTGGTATTATTTTTTTTGTATTGCGCCTTTCTCACTGTTACCGTCGTTTTTATTAACTGCAACTGCTTATTACATGTTGGGTTTTTTATATATATTAAACCTTCCTTATCTCAACTCAAAAAGGCACTTTTAAACCTTTTTTACATTTTCTTTCTCTGTCCGCAACCCGTGGCAGAGGGGAGGGGGCGGGGAGAAAGCGGCGCGGCCACGCGGCTCCGGCCACGCCGCAGCTTTTACTAAACCAACACAACTAGGAAGAGACAGAGCTCACACTAGACCCTGGTCAGTCACATGAAATAACTAATGCCCAGCATCCACCCTTACACAAGGCAGGAGATTACTCCTTATGAGGGAGTAGCCCTGAATCAACGCTGGTGTTTGCTTAGCCAGGTCTTGATAACCTCTTGGGGCTTACTGAGTAATATTTTCCCCATTTGCTTTTAAGTTAAACATTAAAAACTATATATCCCTCGTATGTACTTAAGACATACCTACTATCTGAGTCAAAAATGGAAGATTTCAGTTTGTAGTTATGGACATGTAGTTATGATTCTTCTTTTTGATTAAAAGAAGAATCAACTGCGTACAGTTTCCCAGGAAAATGAAAAGTGATGTGCATACAAAGCACGCAGCTCCAGGTGACAAAGACTGCTTTTCACAGAAGTTATATTCTAATGTCATCTTCTTGCCTGGAACCGAAACTATTGTCTTTCACTTAAAGAACTAGCAAAAAAGTAACTCAATTTACTTGACAGAAGAGACGTGGCCCCACTGCATATTCCTCCATGCTGCCTGGTAGCGTATTTCCTGCAGCTCCGCACACCACTCAGTGTTCTCACGTTCCAGTCCTTTCAAATACATGGAAAGAGTGTGGCAAAGCCCAAAATTCTGCAAAGCCTAGAATCAAGAAAATTACTGAAAGTTGGGTTTCCTCCTTTAATAAATTGAACTGCTATTTTAAAAAGCTTTGGAAACAAAGAAGCCTTTGCGGGTAAGGCAGAACCATGAGTATTTCTAAACTCAGCACTGTGTAAGAGGAAAACTTTTAAATAAGACTCCTAATCACACTATTGATACCTGCAACCCTGGAGAAACGGTTTCACTACTACCATAGCTGGCACTCTTTGAAACAAACCTCTGTGTTGTGTTTCAAATGAACTATCTGCTCACACTTCTCCATTCCATCATTCCTGGATAGTAAGCCAAAACTGGCTTTACTTCTTAATGAGCTGGTTTTCCTGGTGGGGATTTGTAAAAGTTTCCCACAAGTCCTAAATTCCCAGCCGTCTGAAGACAAAAATGACTTTATAATTGTGACCATTTATCCAGGTTACGTGTGCAGTCATTATGAAGGAGAAACACAACGGAATTTTAACAATGATACTAGGTAATCCGGGGTAGGAAAAGAAAACGGGTTGGAAATTTGGGGTGGGATAGGAAAATTAAATGAGGGCAAACACAGATATACCTGTACTATGTTAGTACAGAACTGGTGTAAACGATCATAGGCTAAAAAAGCAACATATTTTTAAAGAAACAGAAGAAGCCAACACGAATTCTGTTTATCAGAAACACCACAAGTTTCACTATGCTATTTGTCACCATGGAGAGATTTAAAGAATGAGGTGGCAAAAATAACCAATTACATTACTTTTTATGTTCCTTCATTTTAGCTGCTAGCCAAATTCTGTATACAATTAAACATTTATTTTGAAATATTTAACAAAATTCATTATGAAAGATAGTGATTACAGGTGAGTGACAGGCAGACTAGAAGCCTTAATATTTTCAGGACAAATACTGAGTTGTCTTATATTAAACAGCTGGGACACCTATGACAGTGGGCTGGACTTGATGACCAAAGAGATCTCTGTGAGTCCGAAAACGATTTCTGCATTTACTACAAATGACTCTCACTACTATGGATATCAATTCCTACATTCGTTTCCTATTATAAAATAAAATTACCTCTATTATTCCTGCCTGTCGAATAGATGGAGAGAGGCTTGCCTCAAGGTCATACGTTACAAGGGCTTTCTCCCATACTGCTTCATGCTCATACGTTCTTATCCTGTTGCAAGTTGACAAGAAGTTTTCAATTTAAGTTCCTTACTGATAAATGAAAGCAATGACTTGACAAAACCTAAGAACATTAACAAGTTGTACCGTGCTAACGGCTGTAACATTCTTCCTCCCCCGCAACCATAAAGACTGTCAGGTTCTCCAATACTTCTATATATGTCCATGAGAAGGTCCTAGAACATGGGCCATACAAACAAAGAATTACCTCTTTTGGAACCAGTTCGAGTGAGTTTTACACATATCAAGTAAGCTTATAAATACAAGTCCTTCCATGTAACACGTTCCTATCACTGCTTCATCTTCCTTTATGCCATACCCGAGCCTGCTATCATCGCAGGAAGAAAAGTTTGGTAGTCTAGCAAAACTCTTCTGGGCTACCTAACTTCTCTGCTAAGTTACTGAAAAACCCACGCGGGGCCATAGGTGGACTCGTTGAAAAGCAAAAGGCAGCAGTACTGAACGAGCACCAGACGTGTGACCCAAGCAACACGTCTGAAAGACAGGCAAGCACAGTTCTGGAATAACAGACTAGCAAAAGAGGTAACTTAGACAAGGCTGCTGAAAATAAACTTGTAGGAGATAATATTTCTTTGGTTTTGATTATTACAACTTGCTACACCACTTGCTGATTTTTAATGAACATATCTCTCTGACAAAACTGAGAAACACTTGTCTGTTGCCACCATGAGGTCACTACTTCAGGGAACAAAGCCTTGATGAAGTTTAAGATTTGCCAGTTATTTAGTGTTTCAGGTGAACAAATACTCAGTTTAACTTGTCTGGCAAAGCCACCGAGTTCGCTTTGAGGAGAACTTTCAAATACAGTTTTTTCAAGTTCAACTAGATCTGCCTTCAGCTCAGATGAAACCTACTGGTAATTGTAATTATATGTGAGAAGGTTTGCTTTCAGATTATGAAGTGCACACATGTACCTGTAAACTTATGCCAGTTTCTTCTTTACTTTTTTCATTCAAACTAGTAATAGTCATTCTTTGACTTTCTTCTTCAAACGTCAAACTCTTAGCTGCTTTAAAAGACGACCTAAAAGAAATGTTTCAACCAGTAAAGTGAAATGAAATTTCATACAGAGACCTGAAGAAATTCTGAAATAACACTTAAGACGTCAGGGGCACAGACATCAAATGCAAGATCAGGCCTGTCATATCCCCAGGTTATTCAAAATGACAAAGTGATCAGCTGAACTGAGAATATCAACATCAAGGGATTTCAACATCAAGGTAGTTTTTCAGAGGTAAAAAAACCCCACCTTGTAACATCTGATCTTTTATTAAATCAAATTGGTTTTGTGAATGCCTGAAGCAAGAATACTCTCTTCTGGGAAAGAAGAAAAGCAACTACACAATATATATTCTTACAACCATACTTTTGTTATACATTTACTGCCTTAGAGTTATTCGTCACCAAAATGAAGCTGGTAAACTAGTTCTGTGTTTTGATCTTGCTAGAGCAGAAGACAAAGATATTGTTCATTACAGAAGAACCTCCCTCTACAAGGACCGTTCAGCTCTACCCACACAATTCTGGTCATCATTATGTGGTTTCTTTCTTCCCTTTATTCGCTTCTGGCCATAATTTAACCACTAGTACACTATTAATTATGAGAAATAGAATCTGAAAAGTGCTCCAGTTTAGACAGTGAGATTCAACACATTTTAGTATTCAGAAGCACTAGCTTTAGAGAAGCTCTTCCAGAACACAGACTACTAAGAAAACTTCCTGGTTAGAAGACAAACTGACACTATTTTGAGTGTGCCAGAGCTAGCAAGCTAGCAAGGCTGGGATCACAGTCACGGACTGGCAGAAATATTTTCCAGGTCAATACACATACCTAAGGAATTTATTTAAAGTTTCCTTGACTCTTCACATAACAAAACACTACAGGGACACACACAACATGATCCATTTTACCCAAAATGTCAAGAAACTGTCCTCAAGCCTTGTACCTTTCTTGCTGTTTGTCTATATTTATCTTGTCTGCGTAGATTTCTGCGTAGAGCAAGGCTGTGAAGTGAGCAGCACAAGACTGTGCTGCTATAGCAACCTCAAGATAATTCAGATCTAGCCAGAAGCTGTCATCAAAAACTGTACCTGAAACAGATCTGATGAAATAAAGACTTTAATATTACTGTAACAGACCTCCTCTCTAAACAAAATAAATCAGATCTAACTATAAAGCCTTCCAGAGGTTCATTTCATCTTAGCCCTCCCCAAATCCATACCATAAAAAGTTTATCAGACAAAATATTTTCAGAAAACTCCTTCAGCACAGTTAGAGCCCTCTAAGGCTAGCCATGCTGCTTCTGTAACAAATGCAAGGTCTCTACTATCTCTTCATTCTTTTAACTCACGCGTTCTCTACAACATCCTTCTTCCTTAATCTAGAGTGTCAACAGGTCTTAAAACAGGCCTAACTAAATGAAATCAACAGTTTTGGAAGCTGTAATTCACCTCTTTTGTCTTCTTAAGTAATCAACAACAGCAAGCATGGATCGTCGGGATACTTTATCCAAACTTCTACAATTCTGGGTTTCTTGCTCTGGGATGTATATTTCAAAAGAAAGAATATAATGAACTTCTGTCATAACGCATCCATTTACAAAATAAAAAGGTGTATTTTGTACTCAAGAAAAGAACTCAAAGCTTCTTTGGATGGTATTTCCAAAGTTACATTAATAGTTTGTGACAAATTGTATTTCCCCTCCTTATATGATGATGTTAGTGACATTACAGTAGTTTAGACTGCCATGTTCTTTATCAAATTATCTTTGCATTAATAATTGGTAGATTCTATTTCTTCTTACAGAATTCAGAGATGATCCAACATCATTGCACAAAGCTCCATAACAGACCTCTTGCCTTAGGCTTGAGCCATATAAAGTTATTCCAAAGCCAGAGAAATACTTATTAGTAGCTTTGTTGTAGATTTTTTAGTATGTGTAGGTATGCTTATACACAGAAAACTCTCTCTCTCACCCACAGACACATCCTTTTGAAAGAATTTATACTTCCTTGTCTTGCTTCTGGACTGAAAAAACCTGGATGGCAACAGGTTGCGTTCCGGTCACTGGGTTAATAGTTTGTTAATTTTTCTGGACATTTTTAATTTGTACATTACAAGAAGGAAGAAACAGGGAAAGCATAACCAAAGGTTTGCTACACTACAGTGTGATGCAGAACTAGAAACTTCCCCTAGAGAAAGTAAAAGCCATGTAAAAAAAGAAGTATCTGGATGTTTTGTGTGTTCCAACAAACAGAAATGAATGACACTTACGTTCCACTGCTACCAAAGAGCTTACTCTCAGTTCCTAACGCACCACGATATTTTGCTCTCCAGACCACCCCCACGTGCTGCATATTCTCCAGGCTTTGGAGAATAACCAAATGACTGTAACGGGAACTCTAAGTTGTCAGCAAGGTGTTCATACTCACTTGTTAACAAGAACCCTACGGACAGAAAACTAAAATGGCGTCTGTTTTTTCATAGCACCAGATAGTAATTCTAAACTCTGAGGAGGAATAACTGAACATGTATTTTGAAAGAGTCATTCAAGAAAAAATTACATTTCTTTTGCAAACTAATAGATTCAACTGACATATGATTCTGGCCAGACTGACACACGCTAAGTCCAAAATATGCTTCCTTTTTAGTTTTGGGGGTCTGACTCTTGTCAAGCAGTTGGCAACTTCTGCCTAGGTTTGGTTTCTCAGGCAGAGCAGTGGTTGGCACAACGTTCACACTCTTTGAGCTTCAAATTGCCATGGTTAACAGCCGATTCCTAGAGCTTGCATATCGAAATGGATCAACAGGAAAACTCGTGTTCAGAAGCTCTCAACTCTCATGTCTAACTCCTCAGTCTTTGCCATAGTTTGGATCCTGATGGATTGCGATGAAATTTATCTAGGTTTTCCAGGAAGATTTTTCTCCTTGTTTTGATAGGGTAAGAGTTCCTCCTTGAAGAAACTGGTAGTCACCAGATGGTTAATTTTTTGTTTTGAATACTGCTGATGTTCTACCAGTTCAACTTTGGAATTAATGTAGCTTTGCTCTGTTGGCTAGTGCACCTCCAGCTTCTATCTAAATGACCACACATACAACAAGCTGTGTGCTACTTCATGGTGTTTTGGTTTTTTTTGTATTGGGACAGTTTTTCATCTGAAGAACTCCATTTAAAGCTTTTACATATTCTTTACTTTGCTCTTATTGCCTCAGCAAGATCCCTCGCATGGAATCACAATGTTTGAGAAGGCTCTATCATTTGCTCATTGGTGTCGCTGAACTACCTGCAAGTTTATAAAACTTAGAAAAATCCCTTCGTATTTTTCATAGAACATTTTGGGTTACTCTGTACGTCTCAGCATAAATTTCTGCAGTAGCTTCCCTGGCTGCTTAGAGGAAGGAAAGAGAAAACTGTTAATCCTCTTCTATCTTACAGAGTGGACAATACTAAAAATATCTGGAAAATGTGAACAGCTTGTTGCCTGACTTCAAAAATGTGAAACAATACTGCTATAGTCTTTCGGGCCACGCTAGACAGTGTCTGTAAAAGATACCTTACAATACACCTAGTATCGTAAGGCTTATTTACACCACTCTTAGTACACACTGCAACACTTCAGGGTTCCTTTTCCTCTCTGGCAATCTGAAGCTTGCACGACTCGCCTGTTAAGAGACTGAAAGATATTGTAGACTCATTCCCTTGGTGATCTGTCAACAAAGAAGGGAGTTGGAAGATACAGCAGAGTAGCTACTGCACAAAAAAATATTAACCTGAAGTTATTGTATTTGTGTTAAGTAAGGAAAATGCACAAAATAAGTGCAGATACTGTTCGCATAGTCTAATAACAAAGACCTTACTTTTGACACAGATTTCTGCTAACTTCAACAATAATCTAATTGGAAGGGACACCGGCCATCTTAACTAGAAGGTGCTTTGTTTTTAATAGAACTTACTGCATTACTCATACTCGGCTGCAGTTCTTTTGGTTGCAACTTCCTTTCATTCTGCTGGAATGGAACAGGTCTTTTGAATGCAGAGGGAAACCCTTATCACCACTAGGCAGAAGCTAAAGCAAGGGTTGGTCTTTTTTCCAAGGGGAGAATCCAAGTGAAAACTGCCTTTAATCGCTCTTGTTTGAGTAAGAGAGGAATTTAACTGCCAATTAGTCATTTTAAAAGACTGTCCAAGACTCAGTCTTGTAGCACACACATCAGACCAAATCTAAATTCAGCAAGTAATGAACATTATCCAGTTGTGAATAAAGAAAGAAGCTATCCAAAAGAAACTACTTGGGTTTCTTCTATCCAGAAGAAACTGCCAACCAACAGATTTAAAATTACTGGTATCTCCACTGAAAAAATGAAACAATTGCACAGAAGTTTCTAAAATCCTGTCTACCTACAAGTGTGCATCATATATTTGATGTCAGAAGATAACTTTTTCACAACCAGAATCCCTCTTTCAGCAGAAACAAAAATACTATGACATTACCTGAATCAGAATTTGGAGGAGTAGCAGATCTACTAGACGAAGCAAACCTGCAACAGGCTGTAAAAAACTTGTGGATGTGAGCTGACAGAAGATTTCTCCAAGATTCATCTGAGTCATGAAGAAGGATATCGTGGATCAGGTATGGAAGCAGAGTTTGACACAAGTCTGTTTTCACCTAGAAACAAACCACGCACAGCAGCTGCTAAGAAAAAACAACCAAAAGTCTTTCTTTTCAGGTTATAGCCAAACGGACAACTACTCAAACAAAGATGCAACGCTTGAGAAAGAATGTGTAATGTGAAAAGTGTAAACCACTCCATCGGGCTATGCTGGTGTTTAGTTAAAGCTGTCATATCAAGTTCAACTATGTCTACAATTATCTCCCAAATCTTGTCTTTCAAAAGCGTATTTTATAGGTATCTGCCATATCTGACTAGGAAGGATCTGATTTAGTTAAGAAATCACTTAAGAAAACGTAGTAACTTTATTAGTTAATTAGTAACTTAGTTAAGGAAAATAGTAGCTGAATAGCAGAAATTACTACTTGCTATCAAGATGAGTAATGGTATATTTTTGTGCATCACAGCACACCCACATACAGATAATGTAGCTCACCTCACACAGCGGCTTCATTAGCCGGAGAACTTCATTTTGCACACCACCACTGTCCAGTACTGAACTAGTTAAGCGCTTGATCCAGGTTTCATGACTTTCCCCTAGTGGAACCCACAGGTTTGTATCATCCAAAGTTTCTAAAGTAGCCTCTGTATCATTAGAAGGTACTACCAAAAACTACAAGGAAAAAAAATGTATTTCAAATATAAACAAATTCTGTGGCGTTTGAAAAAAACATACTGCAATCTATACAGATTAAAACATATTAAGTATTAACTGTGCTTTAACTGATTGACAATATCAATTGTGTTCATGGAAATATAAAGGTTTCCAAAGAAACTGAAAGTATTAAAAATAAAATTTTACGGATAACATCAACAAGGCCGCATCAGACATCACATTTAGGTTAAAAGTTTGCAAATCAGGAAATATCTGATTGATGGTTAATTATGCACCTTTTTTTTCTGGACTATTTTCTACTAAGTTTTTACATCAAATCATCCCGGAATCTTGAGAAAAAAATGTAGTAGATTACCAAGTAGGTAATCAAAAATTGTTTAATAATGAAAGTACAGAGCTTTTGAAAGTCAGATTGGTAATTTCCTCTGTGAAGAAGCCACAAATGCCGAAGCAGAAAGGAGAAACACAGGTACAAAAGCAATCACACTCACAGACTGATGACAAATCCAAATTTTGCATTCATCAAAGCCTGTGAAAAATATTTTCAAATCCACTTCTTCAAAACTATGTATTTTTGTGTTTACCCCATACGCCATATGAATGAGGTATACCATAAGTACCTTTTTCCTAGACATTCTGAAAGGCTGTAGATAGATTAACATGGGATCAGCTTTATTTTTATAAACTTCCCAAAACTCGTTGCCGGACTTGGTGGCTAATATGTTTTTCAAACAGGAAACAGCAGCAGCTCTAACATCAATACTGAAAGAATAACATACACAAGGTTGTTCTTATTAATTGCATTCACATATTTTGTTTTCAAATTCACCTTTATAAACACGCAAGACAAATAATTCCACAATACAATAACATGTGTATCAGATCAGGACATTTCGGACCAGGATATGCTATTGCATTTTTTGTTATAAAGCAGAGCCTCGGTATTTACTCCGCAGTACCACTGTCCTCTACAGCACAAAGAGACTCTCTGGCTCAAGTCCAACTAGAGAATTTCCAGGAAACATCTAAGCTTGACTGCATAAGTAACCTGAGCCTTGAAGAAGCCCATGGTTGGCCGTTAACAGGTGTTAGTAACACTTTCGGGGTGTTACTCTGAGGTGATTTGAACAACTTACAACTTAACGGCTCCTGTTAAGCTTTGATCTAAATAAATCACACAAGAAGTATACTCACCAATTGTCTGTTAAAGCAGTATTTATTTGAGTTAACATTATGAAGACCCATTGAAGTTTTCTGTCTTCAAGTAAGTCCACCGCTTTAGAATCCAGTGCATTTTCAGCATGCTGAAGAGCTATGGTGGAGAAACCCACGGGACCAATTTCTCCCAGGCAACTTCCAACAGCCTCTGCAAATGCAGGGAATTTCACACTGTTACGCACGCTAAAACAAGGTCTCATCCTAAAAAGCTGCAATTAATATAAACTACTTTTAGAACTGAGATGATTATGGGGTAAAAAGTTGCAAATATTTATAAACAATCACTCAAGGTGCTTTAGGATTAGAATTACATGTATACAAATTTGGCAGTTTAAGACCCATACTGTTACGCTTCCTACTTCAGTTTTCTACAAGTGCCTGTAGCTCTGGCTTTTGCAGTTAAAATGAGATATGGACTTTATTTTTCCTTGGGTCAGAATGGCAGCCACTAAGAGACACTCATTCTCATTCCCTAAGGGTATGATAAATACAAACAGTAGCCTGTGAACACAAACAGTAACCTGTAAATTCAATAAGAATGAACCTACATTTTACATAAAATGTGTTCCTCATTTGCTTTCCAGACAAAGTATTTTATAAAAGTATGCCTACATACAAGAGAAAAACAAAATAAAATTGGCCTTGAAAATAGTTTTTACAAAGCCGTGTTAATGTTTGTCAGAAAGAAACCAAAATCTATTTCCCTGCTCTTTCCTTCATACTCAGGATGTGTCTTGAAAACGTTTCTATTTTCTACAACATTGTTTTAACCCCCAGAGCAAATAAGGAACAGACTGAAGTTATACACCTCATGTTTTGAACTAAATTTAACAAAGCATCTAAGGAAACACAACGCAGAAAGGGCTGAAACCTACAGCTTGCAGAGCTGCTGAAGAATGTATCACCGAAGTCCATGTGAGCTTCAATTGCTCAGCATTTTTAGCTACCAGTTACTAGGTTTTTAGACAAAAAAAAAATAAGGCCAATGTTATCATTACTCGTGTTTCTATCTAGTTTAGGCATCTAATTTCAGTAAACACCACCTTCATGGCAATACTTGGAGGAGAGGGGATGTGGATTTTAGTTTTGGTGCTTTAGATCAAGCATTAATCAAGTGCTCAATGTATATGGTGAGAATAATTTTAATAATACACAAGAGACTTTAAGATGAAGAACAACTGTTTTAATTTCCACTACGACATGCCTTTCGCATTTTCAGACAAGCTGTCTTCCATTTTTCTTATTGTATTTCAACCTAATAAAGCGACCTATGTAACAGCAGCTGACTCCCTGCTGAGTGTAGAAGTGACCAGGGTCTAAACTGATGACAATTTAAGCTCTGAGTCAAAGCTGTAAAACACAGCCACTGAAAAGAAGAGTTATCATCCATGTTAACATTCCTGATGGCTACCTCTGGCAGCAGGAATACCAAGAGCAGTCACAGTTTCAGCCTGGCCTGTGGGACTGATGAACTTACCCAGCACTGCTTTTTCACCCGTTCGGTTAACTGCCACCTTGGACAGCTGCAGTAAGCTCACCACCAGCTTCACAACCACAGAATCTTCCGGCTTCTCTATCATTCAGAAAGAAAAATGTCATTGTGTATTTGTAATGTGAACATATTAGAAGAAAACACTGCTCTAGTATCTTTTATCTACAAACGGCAACACGCATAGTTAATGTCAAAGCAAACTGGTATTAAACAGCCCATTAATAAACGACTCGTTTTTCTTATGCATCAGGTCTTGAAAAAATTTCTGTGCGTTCGACTATGCCAAAGAATCCGCGAAACTAGAATACACAAATGCTATTATCTTCAGTGCTTTGATGTAGAAATTATAATGAAATACATAAAATATTAGCAGAAGTTAGTGTAAGAATGTTATCTGAAACGGTGGAGTTATACTATGTTACTCCACTGACAACACTTACGCTGTCCTAAATCGGAATCCAAGGAGTATCTCAAAATAAGGCCTTGTCAGGGATTTCACAGAATTTGACTAGCTTTCAGTTGCCTAATTAACTCTGCCAAATTATCGACTCTTAAGATGGGTATTTCCTTACACATTTGCTGCCTGCAGTCTTTTTTAAAAGTAAACTTTCCAAACAAAATGGTTTTGATGTTTTCAGGAACAAGGTCTAGGAAAAAATACGGTGATTTGCCAATGTAAAAATACACGTGCCCCTTGTCCCATCCCACAAGAAGGTCTCTCTAGAGCCTTCTCTTCTCCAGGCTGAACAACCCCAACTCTCCCAGCTTGTCTTCACAGGAGAGGTGTTCCAGCCCTCGGATCGTTTTGTGGCCCTCCTCTGGACTCATTCCCATAGGTCCATGTCCTTATGTTGGGGGACCCAGAGCTGAACGTTGTACTAATATTAAAGTTAAGTACTTATTAGGCTTTTAGTAGAAGGCAAAAATCAAGGCAACAGGCTCATCAAGCCTGCTATCCCACCTCCAACAGAGCAAGAGTAAGTATTTCTTCTCAGGTTTTGCCAGTCAGCAGACTGGGGACTTCTGAGCAGATTTTCATACCTAATAACCTCTCTGAGATATGAGTAACGCTTTTCAAGGTCCATTATGCTTCTGATCTACGCAGTAAGTGGCAGTAAGTTCCACGGTGTATAAATTTTGTTTGAAAAAAGCACATGGTTTCTCCTGTCTAACTGCTGCCAGACAATTTAATCTGCCCTTGTACGGTGACAGAAGCGCTAAGTGCTCCCTGCTCAGCTTCACCATGCCGTTCACCAGCTCATACACCTCTTTGTATTCCTACTTTATCTTTTTTCCAAGCTTACAAGGCTATCCTCTGATGGAAATTGTTCCACACAAGCTTGTTGGCCTTTTACTAAACTCTCTTTTCAAGCAGAATTTCAAAACTAAAATTGTAAATGATACTCAAGATGTGGGGACGTAATGCACTTACACCATGGCCTTATGACAGCCTAGTATTCTTCCCTAAATTTTATTTTGAACTCATTTACAATTGATTGCATCAGCTCTTTTTATCTTCCCATCATGCACACAAGCTAATCAAAACTTGATGCAGAGAAGAGAAGTGAAACGGTCTGGCACAAGCATCTGAAAATCAACATAGGAAGGAACTGGGTCTGAACTGAAGGCTAAAACAGAATGCTGGGATGAGGCAATTAAATCCTACCATTTTAACACTTCTGTGAGCTTTACTTTCCAACATACAATGCCGTTAATAAAATCTAGCTTCATTACATTTAAAAGAGTAGGGAGACTCATAAAGAAAACTCACTAAGCACCATAAAGCAGTATACTCGTATTCTATGTTATCCTGGTCATTCACAATCATAAGAATCATCATCAATCACAACCTCTTTAATCTCTCTGCCACGTAACACCTCAGGAGGTGTTTATAACAGACACTGCAGAGTTTGTAGGAACAGTAAACGCCATTCCATTCTGCATGTGAAATTATACCAAGGTTACGTTGTTAAACATGCAAAAACCAACAGGGTTACATCGCCACACACCTAAAATCAGACACAAAAGAAGTCTAACACATAATCAGATGACAGTACCCTGGAAATTTTTCAGGAGATCCTTCATCTGATCTTTATATTGCTCCAGCTGTTTGCGTAGGTAGTAGAGTCCTTCAAGTCGTGTTAAGGGCAGTGAATCACAAACACCAACTGAGAGAAAGTGATTAATTTCCTGCAAAACAACACTTTGTATTTATTAAGCACACACAGCATACCAATAAAGGCTTCGAGTCAAGAAGTGGCTCTCAGCAATCCAATGTGGATATTAATAAATGCAAAGTAAGAATGGAGACCTGCAAATATCTCACTGTCTGAAACCAGCAATAAAAAGAATCCACATTTCCAATTTAAATCCTTCTCAACTATATCCAGAACTAGAAAATTGTTCTTCTTTTGAAAGTTCGCATTACAAAAACCACAGTTCTCTGAGATGTATTTTAAAAAGTAATTACCTCCACAAGAGAATATGGTCCTTTACTGTATTTTATTTTCTGCTGAGTTGCTCGCAATTCTTTAAAGGCAGGATACTCGGGAAAAGGATCTAAGCATTTGATTGCTTGGTACAGATTTTCATTATCCTTGTTATCTATCACCAAATACTTCAACAAGCCTAAGACCTGAACATGAAAAACAAAAAAGGCAGAGAAACATTTTTGTGCCACATTTCTTAGTCAGACTATAAAGTTTGTGTTTCTCCAAGTTCTATTAAACTGAGAACTCTATAAAAATTAGATTGTTTGACTTTTTGACTGTTTGTTAGACTGTTTGTTTATCCTGTTAAAAATTATAAAATGTTTAGAGGCTTGGGGAAATCACAGATACATTCAAAAATGATGAGGGGTTTTTGTTACTCCCCCTCCCAAACAGACATTGAAGTTTTTGTTATCATACCTGCGGTTTTATCCTGTCTTTGCATTAAACCAAGCACAAATACTGGCCGATAAAACTCTTACAGTATTGGCAGTCACGTAGCGATGCACTGCACCCAAGCAGTCCTTCTGGTGTCACTAGGACTTTATTCTTCTTACTAACTAAAGTGTCGGTAATTTGAAATCCAGACCAATGCCTAAATATCAGAAGTTACTGGCCAAATCAGTGAACTTTGGCAATTTTTGCTTTATAACAGATCTACAACTTGAATAAATGCTTGCTAAAGGGCTACCATACTTTCTTTGCAAAAATGCTGCTTTTGTGCTTTCCTTACAGATCAATGCAACTGGATATTCAAGCTCGGCAGCTTTGAGGAGTCTGCAACCTAAATCACGAGGTTTTTATTTGGAGACTTGATTCTACCTGAAAATAGAGTAACCAGCCTCGATTCAATGCTAGACGTAAAATAAAGAGATGAAACTAAAAAGGGCTCACAAAATGAAGGACTTCCATGCAGGACTATGAGATGGTTTCATATTTGGTATCAGTTCCAATTCAGAAAAACTTCTGCCCAGGGATACCCCGACACGTTGCCTTTGCGGTTGTGCATGTACAACTGTCAGCACAGACATATTTTATATCTGACCATCATCATTAATCTGGGGAAAAGACTGCCAGGTTATTTTCAGCTGGAACAGCACAGACCTCCAGCTGAACTGAGGAGGACAATGTAGGGCTGCACTGCAACCACGAAGGTGCATACGGTACCACAGGATCAGACTAAGTCAAGAGGCAACCATGAGGACTGGAAACTGCTTCATTTCCCTTTTAAGGCCTGTGTGCTGCATTTATTTTTAATAATTTGTTAAATAAATAGCTGAACTACCTCTTTATCCTCTAGACACCTGCCCCTTCCAAAGGTCCTCATTGTATTTCTTGTGACATCACCCACAAAGCTTTGTAGGTAACTGCTTGGCTAATCAAAGTGCTTGTACTGGTTGCGTTGCCATCACCAGCAGTTTAGCAATGCCTACGTTGTCTTTATCTTTTCTTTAGTGGTACCACTGATTTGGTGTCTCTAGTCAACTAAGGTAACAACTCTTTTGAGACTTACCCTGAAGGTTTCAAACCTCCTCTAGATTTGGCTGAAAAACGCACACAGATTCAAAGCAGAAGAAAAAAGACCCTACAGCAGCACTAAAGCTCTTTGAATAATTACATGTTTTCTAGACTAAATAGAGAATTAGTATTTATGGTATATTATGGTATATTATTAGTAATTATGGTACAAATACATCTCAAAACAAATTTAAATCTATTAAATTATTTAAATCTATTTAAAACTGTAGGAATTAAATAAGGAACACAATATTTGCCAAAATACAAGTACCAAACGTAAAGACACGCTCATTAAAAAAATTAAAGGCATAGTGTAATAACCCAAATAATTTAGTTTTTATATAAATCTACAAAGTAGAGAAAAATTGGATTAGAATTGAACATAGGTATAGACAAAGCTTTAGTGACAATGAACACGAACTAAAAGGCTAACAGCTATGGAATAAGCAGCAACTCCAAAGTACCTGTTCCTGAATCTCAGGCTGGTCCACGGCAAGAGGTATTAGGGTTCCTATAATAACATGAAGGTGGCTCTCCAGAGCATCCTTGCAACACGTAACTGCTGTGTGGCAAACGTGATGAAGCAGATCACAACAGAGTGAAAAGCTGCGCATGGATATTTCTCTGATAATCACGGGTCTGTCACAGGAAAAAAAAAAGTGAAATTAAAGAAATACAAATTATCATTGTCTTCAGTATTAACCTATTACTGAACTTTATAGGGGGAACTGATTCCGATTTTACAATTTATCAACTCAATCAGCTCCAAGGATCAGAAAGCTAAAACATGGAATTTGACAACTTTAAAAAAGTGGAGTAAAAAGTTTAAAGAAAAATGCATTACAAAAAGGAAAAAAAAATACCAAAACCAACCCCCCCAAAATTTGAGATCATTATTTGCCAGAATAATGTCGACAGAAACAGAATAAAGTGGAAAATATGCTCTACGAAGCTTGTATAACCATTAGTAGTCTGGTTTTGGGTTGGTTTTGGTTTTGTTGGTGTTGGTTTTGTTTTGTAGGTTACAAAGGACACCTGGGGATTACCTAGTCCAGCTTCCTGCCTGAAGCAGGGTCAGCTTCAAAGTCAGATCAGGTTCTCAGGGCTTTGCTGAGCTGAATTGTGACACGTTGCTTGGATGGAGAATAGCCTCTGTGAGCAACCTGCTCCAGTGTTTGACTATTGTCACTGCGAAAATCTTTCCCTTATGTTCAACCAGAATTTACCATATTTCAACTTGGTGGGTGCCACCTCTTACCCTTTGTGGCCTTCTAGGAAAAATGTGGCTCTACCTTCTCAACAAGGTATCTTCCCCTCCAGAAACTGGAGAACAGAAATCAGACCAACTCCACTTATCCCCCCGGGGATCTTCCACTTAACCCATCCCAGTTTGTCATTGTCTCTCATGTCGTGGCTGGAGCGGCCCCACACTGGACACAGTGGTTCTATCGCAGCGTCGTAAGACTCAGAGGGATATGACTGCTTCCTTCAACTTGCTAGCTACCCTCTTGCCAGCACAGCTCAGCACACAGCCATCCTGCTGTGATGAAAGGCATGCTGCTGACTCACCCACCTTGTCCTCCAAGCCTCTTGGGTCCTCTTCTGCAAAGCTACTTTCTAGCCAAACCTGCACTCATGCATGGGGTTATTCCATCCCACATGAAAGACTCAATGGTTGTCTTAGTTCAACTTCATAACGTACCTGTTGTCCCACTCCTACTGCTAGATAAGGTCCTTCTGAAAAACAGCCTTGCCCTCCAGTGCATCAAATGCCCCCATCCCAGTTCAGTGTGGATTGTGATAAGTCTCATAATAGCGGCATTTATCACAAAATCCACACCCCTCTTCAATACTGTAGGGTGTGAAAGGCTTCCGACAAGCACAGCAATCAACTTGCACTTAAGCTCCAGGATATTTAGGTGAATAACTGTCTTGGAAATTCAAAGCTAAACCTCAAGTAAGAAATAGCTCTAGTCCTTGTGAAAGATAAGAATCTCTGTTTAAATTTTAAATATCTGAAGTACCAGCTTTCTCAGTCTAAAGACAAGCTAAGATGAGGTGCACCAATTCTCACCCATTTTGTCAGGTACTTATCGGTCAGAATGTAAATGTCAATATTCTGTCAACTCAATACCCACATTTTATTTGACATGTGCCTACTTTACACTTAGCTCCACAATTTGAATTCTCCCATATCCTTTAAATTGCCAAAAATCCTGTGTGTCATCAAAATCTCCCAACGCTTCTTATTTCTACAATTTGACAGCCTGTTAGAGATACAAAACTCTGCAGTATGGTCAACATCTAAACACAGAGATAGCACAAAACAGTCCACATTTTAGTAAGAGTTCTAAATTTCAATTCAGAAATTGTCTTTTCAAAGAAAATGGAAATTTTCTTTCCTTTCCTTTTTCCTTTCAAAGAAAGACAATTTCATTTTTTCTTTCAGAAAATTTCAATTATTTCTACAAATGAATTAACATCTACCAGCGATACTGAAATGCAAGGGTACAAGAACAAGGTAGCACAGAAAGGAAGAACAAGGTAATCACCATATTTACCTGCTATTGATGTGGTGAATCAGGGTGTAAATGACATCTCGAAGGACAAAAGCCCATGCTCCTCCTAAACCATCTTTTATCTCTTTAAGTAACAGACTAACAAACAAGTGATAAATTATAAGAACTCTGTGTTTCTGGTAAATGTTGTTTGTATCTGATGCGTGCTTACAAAGGGCTAGAAGGATTTTCTGGAATGAATCCTAAAAATGAATAAACTATGAGTAAAAAGAATATTCATACTGCCAATACAGATAAAACTTTCTATCAAGAAAAGGTTTAAGCATTAGAGATTGATTTTTTTTTTCAAAGAACATGGACAAAAAGGCTTTTATTATTTTTACTGCTTTAAACAAACAAAAGACCTACACAGAAACCAATTCTCCGAGCAGGACTATAAGCCCCATCCCTCCTAATTTGTTTCGCTCTTCGCCCCCACCCATGAGAAAGGTTATGCACCTTTTTCAGAAATCCAAACAGTTACAGCAGTTTTCAGCAGGAGAAACAAACCATTAAACCATCAGGTAGTGCTTCAATCTGTGTTCTTTCAAACATCTGTACAAAATGCATTGCTTCATAGATTATATCAATACAGATCTAACTCTTAAAGCTGTAATCTTAAAAAAAAAAAAGCAACTATCTTAATTACTAAATTTTAAATAATTTATTCCACTGCCTGGCAGTATTAACTTTTACACTCAGGACTTAAACGTGGTCCAGAAAAAGTCTTTTTAAATTATCGTTACGATTGCTTATGGGTAGGCAAAGTGTTGATGACAACACAGGCAATAAATTATCATAAACTTTGAAAAGGAGGAATTCGAAGGAATGATGTTACAAGACAGTAAAATGTTAATGCAGCCCTTACAATAAATCATAATTTTATATGCCTTTGTATTTGTTCTTCACAGCTGAATATCAAATGTCTAAAAATGTCACAGACTATGAAATTTCACACTGTCAGTGAGGGAAGCAAACTTTGAGATCTTACTCGTAGACAGAGGTTCGATAAAACTGTCCAAATGTAATTATTTTAGAATGTTCTTCAGACATATGCCAAAGGAAAGAATTGCATCTATAATTGTGTCTGATACACACAGATTGCCGCGACCTTTAAAATAATGTTCTCAGTTTATACATTATTTTATACACATTATATAATGCATGTAATAGTTCAAGCATGTCATTTTTGTAAGGTTACTGGTCCCTGAACTTGGGACTTCTTCCATTTCAGAATGCAAACAAAAGAACAGGAAGGTTTCTAAGGTTGTATATTTCCCTCATATGTACATAACAAAAATGTCTAATTAAATCAAAATGTACCCATAAAAGAAATATTATATTCTACAGAAAAAGGAAACCATCATTACATACTTACAGGGCTTTTCGAAAGAACTGCTACGAGACTTTTTAATTTGCTTTTATGACAACTGCTAATATAGTCCAAGGTTGCCTTAATCACGTAAGATGGAAAATGAGGAGGATTAGGAGCAGGATCCAGCTCCCTAAATGAATAAAAAAGAGTTTTGGTTGTTTTTTTTCTTCCTGAAATCAGTCCCGATGTATTAAATCAAGTAAGTCTCATTGAATAAACACGTAACTCCTAGGAAATCTTTTCTGCTTTCTGTAAGCAAGAAGCACCAAGAGAATCCAGCAGAGTGACAAAAGTCTTATTTTTAGCTGCTTGCTTTCTCTCCAGGGCGCCTTGCTAAGTTGTACTTTCTTAACATCCTTTTATTATTTTTGAAAGATCCTATTACTACAAACCCACACATTTGTCTCACCTAAGGTACATGGGTAGGATAAAGCTTACGCATTTTGTAATTAAGGGAACAATTTGGTTGAGAAAAAAGTAACCATGAATCTCCCTATTATAAAAGAAAGGGTAGTCAACTTTTCTGGGACTCCGAAAAGAACAGAAATGCATCATGATAGTAACAAAACAGCAAAATCTAAGTTTCATCACTCCTATTTTAACCCTTCTCTTCTTAGAAACAAAAATTTTGGTTACAAGCAGACACCACAGCCTCTTAATAAACTCAATAAAAGAGATTTCTTTTATAAAGTTCTGAAATCCTCAGCAATTTAACTTGGGGCACGTTCTCATAGAAATGCTTCGGTTTCTTTCAACTTTCTATTTCTGTAATAAAAATATCTTCTTCAATTATTTCATAGGCTGCAACATTTTCCCACATAGTTCATATCTAAACAGAAAACTTCTGGGAAATTATTTCTAGATATAATTATGCCAACAGTGATATTTTAGGACAAGAACAAAGACTGAAAAGCTCATTAAAAATGCATATATTTATGGCATTATAATATTCCTATTAATTAGGAATTCATTTATTTGGCTTTGCTTAAGCAATCTCCTTACCAAAGACAAGAGCTGCCACTATAAGGACTGTTAAGAAACGATTCACTTCACTTCCTCAGTGATTTCTAAGTGTTTAAAAACCTTTAAAAGAACCACTTTAATTTAGACATTTATAACTAGGCCAGTTTTGCAGAGAGGGCAGCCCATCCAAATTTGAACTAATCTAAATTGGCGTTACCATACTCATTGCCCACTCATTAACTGAAGTACTACAGAGGTTCTCCTTACTTACACGGGGGAGTAACCACAGGAGAAAGCACGTCTAGGAGGCATCATTACTAATGACAACAAAATCCTTGAATTCTCAGGTTCAAGGCCACCTCTTCCTCTGCCTGAAGGGCACATTTCCACGCACAATGTTATACAAACACACTCAGCATTTAGGCGATCTACAAACACACACCTTATGTATTTACTCAGATGAGCTCCTTCTTGGACCGTGGTATCCAGTGGTTCATGCAAGGTCATCAATAGTTCAACCACAATCTCTGGTAAGTTACTATTAAATAAGTTGTCAATTTGCTAGAAGAAGAAAAACAGTGTTTAAATAAGGAAAAAAATATTTCAGCCAAAATCATTTAATGTTTCTTTTCTTTCTGAGAAAACTCTTTTTTTCCTGTCTGGATTCTCTATTTGTTCAATTCTCCATGACATACAATTCATTCCAAAATTAAGCCTGCTTAAGTCTTATCTATGAATGTCATCGGTAGAACTTGGAACCTAATGTCCTACAGTATCTGCCAGTTTAATTTTCCTACTAGTTCTGAATATAGAGTCTGCTCCTGGAGAAGATGGCTCCCCATAAAGCATTAACAAAATATTTTAAGAGGAAAACATGATGTACTTAAAAAGATACACAACAGGGAAATTCAGGGTCGTATAATGAATGATAAACACATTTTTTATTACATTCTGAAAAAAATTATACTTCGAGTTAACTGTCTGCCTGAAAGTTTCTATTGAATAGCTACTTGAAAACGTAGGGATAAAAATTTGGCTAGTTTGGCTTTATTAAACTAATGATTTTGAATTGATAAATGTGAACTGTTTACATTTTTACAGAATATATGAAGATTTCTTTCGGGTCTATTAAATGCCATAAAAGTCAATTTACACATTTAAAACAGATACCTGTTTTCCTAAGCAGTTTTCATCCTTAAGGCTGTCGTAGACTTTAGAAGCTGCATCTCTTTGCTCTGATACTTCACTTGTTCCATGGCTTTGATAGGCAAAATACGGGAGGATATTCACAAGTATCTTCGGAAAACAGTCCGCGAGGACCTGCTTCCAGTCTCTTTCAATCTGGTTGGCAAGTGATTTGACATCTTCAAATTGACTTCTAATCACCAGATGTGGAACCAAAACTTTGTAACAAGACCTATATGTAGCAAATACATTTCCAGAAGCTCCTTGATTTCTTTTTTTAAAATCTCACACATAATGTAGCAAACAGCATTCCTCCACTGTGTAACTAAACTCGTAATTGTTGTTCAGCTATTGCTATACAAAAAAATCTCACCAGCATAAATATAATATACAAGCTACTTGAAATACAGTTTAAAAGCTCTCACTATAGAATCATGGAATGGTTTGGGTTTGAAGCGACCTTGAAGATCATCTCATTCCAACGCCCCTGCCATGGCAGGGACACCTGCCACTAGATCACGTTGCTCAAAGGCCCATCCAACCTGGCCTCGAACCTTCCAGGGAGGGGGTACCCATAACTGCTCTGGGCCACCCGTCCCACTGCCTCACCACCCTCACAGTAAGGAAGTTCTTCCAAGTATCTAATCTAAATCTACCCTCTTTCAGTTTGAAATCATTACCCTTTGTCCCATCCCTACGCTCCCTGATAAAGAGTCCCTCCCCATCTTTCCTGTAGGCCCCTCAAGTACTGGAAAGTTGCTACAACATCTCCCCGTAGCCTTCTCTTCTCTAGGCTGAACAACCCCAACTCTCTCAGTCCACCCTCATAGAGAAGGTAATCCAGCCACCTAAGCACCTTCACGGTCCTTCTCTGGACCTGCTCAAGCAGGTCCATATGTTATCTTATAACAAAATCCTGATGCATTACTACATTTAGAAATCTGAAATCCTGTTTTCATTATTGTAAATGAATCTAAATAAATTGCTTTCATACACCGAACTTACCTGTAGAACTCCTCAAGGCTAGCGTAGTTCAGAAGAACATACGGAAAAGCAGACAGGCTATAACCACTGTCACTTATTTTCAGCCACTCCATCACCAAATAGTCTAAATGCGATGTCATGAAGTCTTCTATACTTTTATAGCCAAAAAAGTCAGATACTTTTTTCAAAACCTGTGCAGGAAATAGGATTAGAGAAATAGCAGAGTGCATGCTATTGTGACAGACTGACAGCACTACACCTCCACGTGTCACACCCACTCCTCCCGGCCTTTTAATGAATATTTTGTATAACTCAGCTCCTATTTAGCATAAGCAATTTTTAAATTATTTGTATTGCCGTATTTTGAAAGAGTGTAACCAAGGAACTAGAACTACCCCGTACGAGGTGGCATGCAAAGAAAGGACACCAGTGCGTGTTGTTGCGGCACACAGACTGCGGGTAAAAACAAGAAGCAATGAATAGAAAGAAAGTATAAAAAGAAGAGAAGACATGCACTAAAAAATAAAAGACTGGCATGAAAGGCTGCAGTCTAAACAGCAGTTATTTCAGTACGCCTGTGTGAACTTCAATACAAAAGTCCACAAGACACATAGCATCTTGCAACGCTCTGCATTCTTTTTACATATTTTGCACATTGGAAAACTCACTTTACTTCCTCTGGATAGCAAGATTTTTTAAAATGAGATCTGCAACCTTCAGTGTACAAAAATCTATTTGTGTTTAAGATCTGCACTTCTAACACAGAAGATGTACCATTACAACTGCCTTTTATGATGTCGTTATTTGGACGTAGGTCATTAAATACAAATACAAACTCATACAGATACTTGAGTTCCACATTAGTCACTCTTCTACAACATCTAACAACTTTCAATACCGACAAAAGCATTTGGTACCGTTTCAATCTGAACCTACAGTTAATTTAGAACCTGAATATAAAACGGAGTTCCATGCTTGCCTTTTTCACCAGGTGAGGTTCTAATCCGTTCTCTTTCACAGACCGGCAAATAGCAAACAAGGCTTGCTTTTCACAGGCCGGGCTGCAGCACAGAACCATGGTTACAAGCATCAGCAAAACTGCTTTTCCATTAGCCTGCTTGTCCAACAGATCTTCGGGATTTGCACCACTTCTGACCTTCAATAAGAAATAATGAAGAATTTGTACAAATATTCGGTTAAAGCAACCTCGTAATGAACAAATGAACACGAGCCAGCAGTGTGCCCAGGTGGCCAAGAAGGCCAAGGGCATCCTGGCCTGGATCAGAAACGGTGTGAGCAGCAGGAGCAGGGAGGTGATTGTGCCCCTGGACTCGGCACTCGTGAGACCGCACCTTGAGCACTGTGTCCAGTTCTGGGCACCACAGGACAAGAAGGACATTGAGGGGCTGGAGCGGGTGCAGAGAAGGGCAACGAAGCTGGTGAAAGGGCTGGAGAGCATGGCCTGTGAAGAGCGGCTGAGGGAACTGGGCTTGTTTAGTCTGGAGAAGAGGAGACTGAGAGGAGACCTCATTGCCCTCTACAACTACCTCAAAGGAGGTTGTAGCGAGGCTGGTGTTGGTCTNAATACTGCTGAAAATCTTGATGGCATTGCTTAAACATGACTTCCCCCAGGCGTCTGCTCCACTCCTCAATTAGAAGTTACTGCCTCGGGCATGCCAGCACACGTAGCATGCTGCTACCTCGTACACTCCAGTTCACATCATATTATCAGCAGTTTAAACAAAGACAACGCACTTAGCAGAGAACTGGAGGTATTGTCTTATCTCTTTGCTCCTCCCTGATGCATATAGCAAAGAATTGCCTTGTAATTCAAATGCAGATCTTCCCCTATCACGGCATGGTGTTGACAAGTGATGAATATTGAATAAAAGTAACAAGAAAACTGCAAAAAAGGGCAGAAGTTAATAGACATCAGAAAGCTGATGTGACAGAACAGGGATCAAGGCAACAGAGAAAGGAGGTGAGAGGACAAAGAGCTGGAGTACAGAGAGATGGAACGAGGAGACAGAGAGATGAGGCCTCAGCAGCCAGCCTGGGTTACAAGACTGTAGGCAAAGGGAATGGAAAGAAAAACACAGCAGAGAGATGACATGCAGATAGCTGACAGGAAGAAAAAAAGTGCCAAATTTTGATGATGTAGATGACTTAGCATGGTAGCAAGGAAGGAGGAAAAGTGAAAGATGCTCATAGAAAAATTAGCAGTTAAAGAAATTACACAGTAATACAGTCCACTGCACTTCCAGCTGCTGCAGTGAAGTGTAACTTTTCCTTCACTTGAAGTTTCTTCTGAATAACTTTTTTAAGCAAATTTTGGTTTTGTGAAAACCACCGCTTTAATAGCACTGGAAACACGATCTTACAGAAATTTACAAATCCGTTTCTATACTATATAAACACCTAATTTGAGCGTTGATTGCCTCTTTTTCACTATTTATATGTTTTCTAGAATACTGAGGCTCTGTTTTTCTTGGATGCTGAAGTGTTATAGTAATGAAATCCAAACCAAAAAGTAGTATGACCCAGAAGAGCAGTCTGGAACAAACTGGGAAAAAGTTACCAAAATTCTATTGCGGGCAAAACATCAACTGACTGGATGTGTAAGGAATTTCCTGACTACCACCCTGTTTCACCACCTCAGATTATCAGAAGCCCAGAAGAATCTTGGAAATCTAAACACAATCATTTAAAAAATCATCTTATTCATAAGATGAAAACTAGGCAAAACTAACGACAAGACGTTGGTACCGGATTTGTCATTCCTTCCTGAACTCTGAGATATGCATTCTCAAAAGCCTTTTGCTGGAGCTTCAAGGGAAGAGCTTTGGACATTCCAGAAGAATCTCTCTGTTTCACGTCTTGAAACAAACTTCAAAAAAAGAACAATAATTATTAACATAACATTTAGTCTATAGAATTACTGCATGTTGTATCAGATAAAAAGGTTCTGATTTTCTGAGTATCATTATTTTCTTTGTAAGTTTCTTGTACAGCAGTCTTTCCTTCCTCTCCTTCAAACGTTATCAAGAACATGAGGAATATTTGTTGGAGTGAAATGGCAGAGAGTAGCCTGAAAACTTTTAACAGTTTCCCAGTCTCTACCAGTGCAGGAAGCCAAACTTCAATTGTCCATCGTAATGGAACATTGTGTCATGTACTTGGGGAACATATTTATTGAGCAGATGTATATGTAAAAAGAACTTCTCAAAGAATTTCTTTGTTGTAGATAAAGGACCAACCTACTTTGCTCTTTGTAACAAAAATGGGTAAAGCACAGTGGATCGGACCAAATGTCACTCTAACCATTTCCAAGTGACTAACAGCAAATACCTAGTAAAGTTCATCATTTGCCTGCCTTGTAAATAGTTCCTTAAATATAACATTTGACCACAGGTGACCTAGGCAGACCGTGAGTTAGAAGTGGTGGCCGTATTTAGTATCCTTCTATGATTTCCTCTTTCATGAATTTGGTGCTTTTTGAAGCCCTGTAAACATCCAGACAGCTGAAGGCAGTGGGGTAACAGGATAACTGAATGTTGTGCAAAGTGAGCCATATTTTTTTACAACCTTGAACCTTTTAGCTTCACTTGACATCCCCTAGTCTTTAAACTGGAAAGGTCTGCCATTCTTCACTTGCTCTGCTCCAGATTTTGTAGAGTTATGTTACACCTCCTGCAATTCAACTCTTTTTCTGTTGAAGTTTATGTGGCTGTATGTAAAGCGCTTCCTACTTGTGGACATTCCTCCTCTACTCCTATTCCATTTCAATTACATCTTTTTTTGATGTATGGAGAAAGAACTCCATACAGTATTCAAAATACAAGATCCTTTGAAAGAGTTATGTTACACAATGTACCTAATCTATTTCTAGAGGAAAAACAACTATTTTGTATTCCAGTTTTGCACGATGAATTTAGTGCAAAATTTGCTATCATATGTAGTTTTATAGATATTGTTTACCTCTCTCTCATATCACAAATTGAAATGTAGACAAGTTTGAACACCTTAATTAGAGTAACTTAGTAGGCTTTTATATTCCATCAGGACTTAAGCCCCAGACATACTGGAAAGAGAAGCTGTACAGCAGCAGAAGTAACACCCAGTTAACTTCACAAATCAGTGAAATTAAGCATTATTCTTCTAAACAGAAAAAAGCTCCACGTTATCACCTGGTAATTGACTTTGCAGCCAGCATGCGAACCTGATGGTGGCTATCTGCAAGAAAATGTGGGAGAGCATCACTCACAGGTATATCTTGATTCTTCACTTTAAGGATCGCCCACTTGCAATGAGGATCAGCCTGAAGAAAATTAATACCGTGGTTTAAAATATACAGAAGACCTACAATGCAATAGACACTGATGTATGCAAAAGGTGTTTAGATACTGTTTTTAAGTACGCCTTAAGCATATACTTAGCATGCGAATGACTGTCAGAAAATCTGAGATTACCTCAAGCAGGGCTTTCATGCATTTCAGAAGGGCCACTCTTACTGGTGCTGTGCATTTCCCTCCTTGAGCTAAACGCCTAAAATAAAGAAGATTTAAATAACCAAAACAGTTGCCAACAATTTTGAGAAAAAGTCTAACAAGTTAGTATCTGTTCCTCACAGCTCATTCTTTTGTGCTCAACAGGCAGGTTTGTGAGGATTTGACTTTTTTATTGACAATCTACAATCGTAAGCAATAGTTGGTTTTGGCTGTTGAAGTTATCACTTGTTATAATTACGGATCCATTTCAGAGTACAATCAGTCTTTGTTAACACACAGCTGTGTACCATTTACTGTTCTAATACTATCTTAAGGACAACATGATTCTTTGCTACAGATACAACTTGACACAGAAAATCTGGCAAGTTAAATTCTGGATAAAGATATCATCGGATACCAACACCCTGACACAAGACAGCACCACAGTCTTCACACTGATAGCAAAATTAAAAATTTTCTACCCAACAGACTTCTGCATTAAATAAATAAAACATACCAAAAGGCTTCAATAACTGTCAAAAATTGTCCTTGAGCGTCGCCTGTCTCTTCAGCATGTGCGTTGGACTGGGCCAACCCTACTGCTAGAGGAAGTAAGTTCTTTACAATTACTTCACAAACTTCCTGATCTCGATGGTACAAAGAACACACATCACTGTGAAAGAAAGAAAGAAAAATATCTTGAAACACTAAACAACTCTCAAATCCTCTACCTGTTGAGCTAAAATATCTCTAATACATGCTGAATAGTTTCTATCTTACGAAAGGGGCCTAAGAAGCATAAGAACATCATCTTCAGGCAAGAGGTATTCTTCAATAGGGAGCTCCTTCAAAAGGACCAAGTACTAGGGAATAAAAAGAAAAGAACCAAAATGGAAAATAATACTTAAGAAAATTAAGTAGAAAAAAAAAAAGAAGAAAATATAAAACATTTTCAGTAACTCTTACATGAAATCACTCAGCAAGGATACCTACTGTCAGCTCTTAGAGGTTAGACTCTGACCATCTTTTAAAGCAAAGACTGTCATATGAGAATATGGCTCATGACATTTTTAGTTTTGGCAGTCAAAAATATTTCCTTTGCAAACTAAAACACAGACCCTATTCTACTTCAGAGATTATTTGTAGCTATTGAACAAATAATGATAGAGGCAAGACGTTTATACTTCTCAACTTCATTTTCTGGCTTACAAACTCTAACTGCTCTTTCCCCAACCGCAGCACGCTTCAGAACAGTAGAAGTAGCCACTCTAATGTCTTCTCAGGGACCCATGACAAGAGAAAGACAAAAATATACAGATTTAAAGCCAGCACAAGTACAGGGGTGGCTCTGCTGTAACAAAAGCTCACACTCACCACGTGCAGGTGCAGTGGCTTGGCACTATCAAAGACGCTGCCACCAGCGAGCATTAACAGCTTCCTCCGTACATCAGAGGCTCGGGAGCTCACTGGCTGAATTTGGGCTGTAGTTACAAAAATGCATAAGAACCTCAGGATTTCGAGGAGAAGTAAATCCTGCTTTGTCAACTGTTCTTCAGCTAGTGGGCTCACAGCACCTGAAAATAATATTTTCACGTAAGAAATGCTTCTCCAAGGAGAATAAAAGAGTTGTTAACGTTTTAAGTCATTAAAAAACTAATTTAAATTCTCAGAATAGAGTCCTAACAACCCTTAAGTTTGTTATTGAGCAGTTACTGTGTCAGTAACAGCTTCCTGAGTGTGTTTCTCACTTCTACAAAGGCCTTTTCTAAAACATTTTACGTGCCCACACATATGGCTCATTTCTCCATCGAGGTAACAAGGAACTCAGCAGAACCACCTGCAGCTGTGTTCTTTTGTGTTGTTAACTATAACTTAGGACATATTTTAAACTACAGACTCAAAGCTTCCCCAAAATTGAAACGATGACAGTTACTACTACACTAACATCCTCATTGAATTATAACCTAATTGAAACAGTTACAAGTGCCATTTTCCTGTCACATTTCGAACTCCTGTAACTTTCTGCAACTGCAAACTTTAAAAGTATCTTCTCCAAGCATCTGATGAATAATTCTAATAAATAAATGAATACACTTATTTAACAAGATGGAGAAAACAGACCAGCTGCTGTTTGTGGCATTAATATAATACTGATTTCTTTTTCATGCAATAATAAACAGAAGACACAGCCCTGATTAAAAACTAAGATACACACCATTTTAAGAAAGAATTTAAAACACAAAAGAACATCAGAACTCGCAGCTCCTAACAGGAAAAACCAGACAGATTCATGCTCCACTCCCTCTGCAGATCCAGAGATTTAAGAAAGCTGACTTTATCAGGGATTACTAGTCAAGAAAAGGAGAAAAGTTAAATAGGACTACTTTTAAGAAAATGAAGCACTGTCTAATGACAGAGACAGGTATCCTACAGACACTTTCTAGTCTCTTATTTGCCAAAACTTCTGCCTGCCTGAGTAAGCTAGCTAGCTTCTTTGCTTGCATTTTACTATTTATAAAACATAAAAAACCAGATTTCTCCTTTCCAAATGAGCTAGAACAGTTCATTACCATCTTTAGAACACTAATGAAGTGTAAAACATTATTATTGTTTAGAAAGTACCTAGCTCAGCAATTACCTTTTTCAACTATTACTAAAGCAGCACAATCTTGTGTCTCACAGTCTTTCTAGCAAAGAGCACTCTGTGAAAACAAGCTTTGGACGCAGAAGACTTACCCGTTATATTTTGCATCTCACTAGATTCATTTGTGTCGCTGATGTCAGTCACTGAATGGTCATCAAATAGATCATCAGACACCTGGTTATCTACTTCCATTACGCTCTCCTCAGGATCATTCCCCATTAGATCCACTGCTCCCAGTTCGCTTGGCTTTCCAGTAAATGTCATCTGACAAAAACAGCACGTCCTTTTAAAGCTGGCTTTTAAGGGCAGGAGAAACACCACAGGCATAACATAGGGAAGGCCACTACAGTCTCCCAGGGAACAAGAATGGCTGAAGACAATAAGGGCTACAATGAACTGATGAATTTCATCCTTTGTGATAAACCTGTCTTCTACATGTTTGATTGGAACTATTCTCTCTACGATACAAGCATCCTAAGACAGATGCTAGACTCTGTGTTTTTGATGGTGCCAAGGACACTGTTAGCATTGGAAAACAATCCTCTACAAGACCCAAAAACTTCTCACTATACTTCATAATCACAGAGAAACGAAAGGAAGGCATATAACCTTTTAGAGGGCACACTAATTACTGCTGTCCCTACCAAATGACAAATTAACAGAAGGTGAGACCCTGGGCTTCTCTTCACCTGAAAAAACAAAGGGTTTTGTCTACCTAGACCCGACTACAGGACAATGTGCCCCAGAGAGAAGTTTTAAGAGTTGTGCTGCAGTGATGTACCACCCTATTACTCTTCTTAGTGAGAGAGTCGTTTACAGTTAGAAGATTTAATGCACATATAATAAACATCTCCAAAGTGTTTTAAGGCACAGAAGTTCATGAAACTACAAAAGAAAAGAAGCTTTTAAAACTAAACCAGGGCGTTAAAGTTAAATGTCATCCGTTATAGAAATCCCTTCTGTGGCACAACATCTGTATATACTGTTACTCTGATACAGTATTTAAAAATTTCCAAAAAATAACATCATTTGTTTTTTCATGTGAGCTGGCATGCTAACCTTGACCAAATGTTACCCATCTGCTCTCATTTTTCCCCTGCACATGTTCAAATGCTAGACAGAAATGTTTCCAGTCACCAGTTCTCTATAAAACTCAATGCATTTTGGTTTTTTCAGTAATAAGTATCTCATTTGGTTTGCTTCCAAATCATCATACTGTAAAACCGTTCGCTCACAGAAACACACCGCATTTCGAAACAGCCAGAACATACCTACCAGATTTTTGCAAATATCAATGAGATCATTCATCAATTTTGATGTTAACAAACGCAGGAATATATTAGACACCATTTTATTAGCACTGTTCTGTAAGAAAGCAAGATGTACAGATGGGTTAATTTCTTTCAGGTACCATATGTAGGAATTTAAACTTTGTGATCTCATAATGAAGAAATAGAAATTACTTTATAAACTTTACCTTGGTACAATTGCATAAACATTTTGTACACTGCATTATTAAAGTCCTCAGTGAGTTGATCTGGGCATCTTCATTTAGTTTGTTTTTAGACTGAGAAACGCTTTCTCCGGCATAATGAATGAGAGACTAGTGAAAATACAATACAGTTAAAATAGCTCAGTTAAATTCCTTTATATGTTGACACACAAACAGCCCGTGCACAGAGACAAGAGGACACAATTCTCATTAATACATTCTCATTCCTACAGCTTTGATATTTACAGTGTGGATCAATGAGTCTGGACTTTTTTTTTTGTTTGATTTTTGTTTCACCTATTCTGCTCCAGAAGTGACAAAAAGATGGCCTAGACCTGCCTGAAACATTTACATTGTCATCACAAAAGGAACATCCACCATCCCTCTGTAGCCTGTTAAGTTTGGGGTTTCCATATTTAAGCAAGAAACCACCTCAGACAGTAGCAGTAATACTAACAGTAGCTGTCTTCATACCGATTTAAACCACCGCATGATCTTAAATTCCTGCATAAAAGACCTATAAATGAAAGGACTTTGTTATTCTCTAAGCAGTCCTTTGTCCACACGTCAGTGATTATTTTATTATTTTTTAAAGGGTGACCCAGAAATGTAGCAATATTTAGAGTACTCTCCACTGCAATACTGATGCACTAGTGTACAAGAAGAAACTCAGTGACTCCTCTAAGTAGCAGTAACATATTTAAACCTCCCTCAATTGCCTTTTTTTTTTAAGAAGAAACCAGGAGAAATATTCATACTCTGAAAATACGTCAATGTGAATATAATTTTTAAAATTATTTTATATTTATTGGCTTCTTTGATTTTTAATAGCTCCCAAACACATTGCTGCTTACCCTAGCTTTCTGGAACAACTCTGATTTACAGGCATCCTCTTCTTTCAATACACCAGTGTGGCAATAGCAACCAAGAACGCCAGTCAGGAGACTGACACATCGGACAAGGTGTTCTGCAGTGACAACCTTAAACTAAATTCAATACACAGTAGAAACACAAGCGGTTTATCGTTAAACTTTTTCACCAAAACACAGAATTCACTTCAGAGTCTTTTAAAAACACTTTTATAGAGAGATTGAACCAAAATTAATGAAGATTTGCATCCTAGTCGCATTGCAGTTGCCTCAGCTCCCTAACCAAGCCCTTTTGGCTCTCCATGTTATAATATTCTCTACGTGTCCTATGGTCCTTACACTTCCTTCCTTCACAGTACATTAAACTCTCCCTCTCCTTTAGATTCCACCACAGCAACACTGCCAGCTCTTCCCCTGTGCTCCTTTCATCTATTTTACCTCCTGCCAGTACAAGAGCGTACGAGTAGCTTGTTAGCAGCTACTGCGTCAACAAACAAATGGCATAGATAGTTGTAAAACATGCAAGCTTGCTGCAGGAGCATTTTAGAGGTCCCTTTTTACCTGTCTAAATTATTCGGATCAAAGGACTAGAAAGTAAGACGAATGATTATTTGTCTGCTCTTCCTAAGGGAGACCAAAAAGGATTGCTAACACGTTGTTGAAAAGTACCTATCTACAAAAAAAGTCAGGAAAACTTAGGCATACATTGTTACAGATACAAACTCAGGGATAAGTTTTATAGCTCCTAATTGCCAGTACCTTGTTTCAGACTTTGGTACAGGCTCTTTTGGCTCACCAAATACAACAGGAGCTCAGCAGTGAATTGTAAGGAAGGCACATTGCTATATTAAAACCAAAGCTAGCCTGTCAAAGGAACTGGAGGTTTTAAAAGCCTGCTGCTTTCACAACACTTTTCCCATTATGTGGTGGCTCTTCTACAAGTCAAGATATTTCTCCAAAGGAGAGATTCTGTCATGTTTCGACAAATGGAAGATAGAAATAAGATCACAGTATAGTTCAGGCTGGAAGAAGCCTCAGCAGGTCTCTGAACCAACCTCTTGCTCGCAGGAGGGTCAGCTCTGAGATCAGAGCAGGTTATTCAAGGCTTGATGCAGCTAGGGCTGGAAAGCCTCCAAGGATGAAGACTGCACAGCCTCTCAGGCAGGACAACCTGTGCCACTCATGTAGATAAACTCATTTGCGTATCCAACGTGAGCTTCTCTTGGCTCTGCTTGCTGTCTCACCTTCCTGCAACACTCCACTGTCAAGGGCATGGCTCTGTCTTCTAGCCAATCTTACAGGAACTGGCGGGCTGCCCCCAAAAGCATCTCAAAGCCACCTCTGCTCCAGGCTGAACAAGCCCCATTTCCTTTGTGTCCCAAACCACCTCAGTGGCCTCCACTGAATGCACTACGTGTCTGTCTTGTGCTGGGAGGCCCAAAACTCGATGCAGTCGTTCAGATGCTGTCTAAAGGCTCCGAGCAGAGGGGGATCATCAGTCCCCTTGAGCACTGGCTGTGCTCTTGTTAAAAGAGCCTGTATTTGCAGCTTTCTTTACAACTGCTCCTTTACACAGTTGCCTCTTTTTACAAACCCCAACTATTTGAGACCTTTATGTCTCAGGCTATCTCGGCTGAAAACTGGCAAGAGCTTAAAGCATTACAGGGGCACAGAAGCTGAAATCAGTACCACAAAAAGCAAAGTAACGCTTATGAAAGCGATGAATATTTTGTCACAGATGTAAAAAAATACGGACTTCTCTGTTTAGTATTATTGGATGTAGTTTTTAAAATGCTTGTGGTTCATTTTTAGCAGTAAAAGGAATTAAAACTGAAATACTTTGCCTTGAAAAACATATTGTTTGAGAGCACAAACATAAAGATGTAACTAATTTCTAACTTACCTTAGGAGCACAGCTGTTTAAAAGCTTTTCCGACATTGCTAAAAGACAGTGCTCCAGTGTTTCCCTAAGATTTTGGTTGATGGCAAGTCTTGAACCAGTCACATTTTTATCTGCAACATTTACTGCAAAATTGGTGAAAATATCCATTTCATCAAACGTTGTCTGCAGATAGAGCTCTTCAACGTCAGAAAAATGGTATTCTTCTTTCCCTTGCAGGTGTTGCACACTTGAAGAAGAGAGGAATTTTGCTTTAACAGCCAGTATACAACCAACAAAGTCTTTAAAACAATTATTTAAATAAAATAAATAAAAGGAAAATAAAATATTTTATCTCTTTCTGCTTCCAAACTCCAGTTGAGCTTTAAATTTCTGAGGTGACCTTCACCATGGAATGGATTCTGCCATTTTAGCTCTGTCTGAAGATACTGAGGAAAAATGAAGCCTACGCAAAGGTCATGCATTCTACTGTAGCTCATACAGGAGCATCTTTAACAACCTCAAGCTGCGCCAGGGGCAGCTGAGGTTGGACATTAGGGAAAATCTTTCCACTGAAAAGGTCGTCAGGCACTGGAACAGGCTGCCCAGGGAACTGGTTGAATCACCATCCCTGGGTGTGTTTAAAAGCCATGGAGATGCGGTGCTGAGGGACATGGTTTAGCAGGGGACTTGGTAGGGTTACAGTCGGATTGGATGATCTTAAAGGTCTTTTCCAACCTAAATGATTCCATGATTCTGTTTTGTGCCAAGATGACTCACCTCAACCTACTTCCCACAACTGGAGCAGAAATTCACAAAGCTCCCAAAGCTATTATTTTTAACTTCCAGTAGGAAAGCCTTCTCTTCCATCAGAACAAGTTATACACATTTGAGTTCCATCAAGAGGAAACTGCAACTCCAACAGATGAAAGTGAGAGGTTCAAAAGCGCCCTGACAGACTCCAGTAACATGGCGCTGGGGCCACAGATACAGTTGGGGTGGCACGAGGACGTACGGACAGGAAGCATCTAGCCAACTTTCTACTCAGCATCTATCTTCAAGAAAACTCTTAAGATATCTGCTTCCTTTAGAATGGAAGGGTGATGTTAAGAAGCATGAATATATATTTGTATAAAGTTACAAATTATTCAAAAAATATAATTGTAATGAGTTAAAAATACCTAATGGACTTCTGGATAAAGAGGCAAATATTTAGCTATATTGCTGAAGAGAGATGATACACACATTCCTTTTAAGGTATTTTGTTCAGTACCTGAACTTTGACAGCAAGAGACTACTTTAATGTCTCCTTAAAGCATCTCAACAAATTACAAAAGTGCTATTATTTTTACGGGGTCTGAAAGATGCTGGACCTAAAGATGCAAAAGAGCTTGAGGAATTACACATTTCATTATCTCTGACAATGACAAATGTAAGAAGCTTAAGTATTTATACTGATTGATTTAAAAACATACCATTTAGCATCATTTTGGAAAAAAACCATGGCAGCTCGACAGTTCTTCATTGTAAGGCTCACAAGAATTTTTTGTAATACAAGATGAGGAAAATTACTGTAAAAAAAGAAAATTGGTTTGTATTTTCCTGCAGACAAGCCCTTGGGATTCCTGAAACGCACCCAAATGTCAACCAGATTAACAGCGTATCTTCAAAGAAGCTTCAGTGTTCACTTAAGATTTCTAACACGTAGTTTTCACGCACCTGCTGTGCTATGCTATGGACAGATAACTGAATTATGTCCCCAGAACGACACTCCACAGTAAGCTTAAAAACCCTATAAACCCGACCAAAGCATTAACATAGTACAGTTCTGCAAATCCACTTTTCCCTGCACAGTTTTCTGTGTTATCAGGTGAGCTTACATATAAAATTATGTCACAAAGACGTTACCTGCAGAGCACAGAAGGCAACTCTGCACATTCTTCCATTTCTTCCTCCAAATAGCAAGACAGTACCCACTTCACTATTGCCTCCTTTAACGCAGAATGCAGATTTCTTTCACAATTATTCTGTTCCATTCCTATGTCCAAATTGTCTGGCACTGAATAGGCAGACATCACTAACGATAAACAACACACAGCAGAACTGCAACAACAACAACAAAAATCAACATCTCTTTCAGTCACATTTTAAATTTTTAGTCCATCTTACACTTTTAGTCAATTTTACATGTGTTTGCCTCTCCTGCCTCTGCTTTCAGACTTACGAATGCCCATTTCAAATGCTTAAAGCAAAATGTGGGCAGTTCTTAACTAAAAATAGTCACAACAATACAATTCTTTTGCATAATACAGTGGTTTTGGTTGCGCAGTAAAGAGCAGTGTGAATAAGACACAAAATATTATCTTTGCTTCCCGTTTTACCTTGAAGGTTTGCATGCAGAACCTGAAAATATCTTCCAAAGTTCTTTATCTGTTACAACAAGGTTTCCTTGAATCATTGCTCCAAGTAGTCCAAAGATCTCCACTTCAATTTGCTGGAAACTTATGCTACGAATGGTAAGAGACCAAATCTTTGCCCAGGTTCTCTGGAGCTCCAACTTCTGGGTGCTTTTCAAGTCAGTTTTCTGGTTCTGACACAAAGCTACCTCCCTAAGACATTTCAGCACGTGCGGGGTCCTTTCTCCCCGGCGCTGCTGAGGCAGTAACTGGTGAAGTACACTGAGTAAAGGAGGCAGCTCACTGTTAGGAAGGCTTACAGGATACTTCGATATTAACTGAGTTGTAATCTGTAACCTTGAAAACACAAAGTGAAGCAATTAATAATAAACATACAAAATTTGTGTCTTCGAAAGCAAATGAACAAAGCGTTCTTCCACTGTCATTTCGCATTTATACTTTCCAGCAGTGAGCTGATTTGTTTACTGTCAAGGGTCAAAGACTCAGTATTTCTACTGTTTCACCTGTAAATCTGCTCATCTAGCCTCGCTATCACTAATAATTTCTTAAAAGCTGAATTTGCTGATTTCTGACCACAAGGCAAGAAAATTTCAGGAAAAAAAAAATAATTTCTCCTTCTTCTGGACCTACACTCTGACCCAGGGAGTGACCTCAGGGGTGAAATTACATAAACAGGAAACATTACAACAACATCTCTGCAGAGAAAAATAAATTTTATCACATGAACAGAACGTTAAGCTAAGGATGGTAAATTGGAAGGGCTTTGCTCATAGCAATGGTTGCAACTCTACTCAAACCAGCAAATTACAGTAGTCACAGTATTCCTTGGGAGATTGCCACCTCCACACAGAACGGCATGTTAACTTCTCAGCTGGATCCGAAACAGCCACTTTGCCTCAATACTAGGAGCAATAAACACACAAAGCTGCCCCCTGCAGCTCTGCACCCAGTTCACAAGCAGCTACACCGTGCTGGTTAACTTGTACAGCAGTTTCCAAGAAAAGCCAGAAAGATGAAGAGGAACGGTAACAGCAAAAAACATGCAGTGTAATCTATTTTAGCTAAGAAGTCAACACTCTTGGTTGTAGGCTTACAGCTGGTGAGTTCTGTAGAAGTCTAGCTGTGGTCTTTTAACAATGAGTTGACTCTCTGCTGTGCTCTCTGCTACGGGGCCCTTCTCTGGCGGCACTCAGTGGAAGAAGACATGTCGCTGTACCTCCAGCTCATGCCAACCAAAATACCCCTCAACCAAGGCCCAAGAGAAGACGCCAGGCCTTGCGCTTCGCCAGCTTTCAGGGCAGGTGTTATGGCAAACTGTGTGAACTAGTCCAAAACGGCCAAACTGTAAACGGTTGCTGTCCTAGGACGCAGCCGCCTGGAGACAGCAGTAAAGCCCATGATCATTTCCTAACACTCCTAAGCTGGATCACACACACACCACTTACTAAAGGCTGCCAATATCTAACACAAAAGACAGGTAACAAAATCAGAGGCAGTAGTATCTTATACGCTACAACACAGTTTACAAGACTTCATTTGTTATTTCTTAGCAAGAGTGCCAAGAACACTACTCGCTTCTTTACCAAATGCTTTGAGAAACTAATCTTTTGAGAAACTAATCTTTAGCACTTAGGTATGTAATTACAGCATGTGCAGACACCAAATTTGAAAGCACAGCCTATTGAGGAGAACACTTCAATGTAAAAAGTTGTCTGGAGTGATATTTGTTTCATGTAAAGATGTTATTACCAAGGTATGACATCAAAATCCTTCTGGGATCTTTGCAGGTTGTCTCGAATTACCTCCCAGCCGAGTTCAATCCTCCTGCGCTTGCCTGGCACCGTTTGAGAGACGCTTTGAGAGACAGTATACGACTGGGTAATTTCCAGAACCTTAGTGTCCTCTGTAAAAACCTTTAATAAAGAGAAATCTAAATGTACAAAGTAGCATTTACAGGAAAACTGAAATGTCAAAGTAAACTGGTCCATTTCTTACTGCGTGTAAAACACAACAACCAGGATTATTTCTTATTCTTTACCATTAACAGAACCTCTGCTTATAGTCTAATAAGCATCACTAGTGAAACTTAGTATAGTTTAGGAATCCACACATTTCTAAACTGTACAAAGACCAACAATTCAACACAACAGAACACAGACAAAAGCTACTAATATTTCAGTAAATCATTTTGAGGAAATGCTAAAGCTTTTTACTTTAAAAAGCAAAACATAGAATGCAATACATAAAAAGTCAACTTTATATTCAAATAAAAATGTTACCTGATGACAAGTATCAGCCATTAACTCAATCAAATTTTCCTTTACACTAATACTACGAGAGCCTGAAGAATGTTTTCCCCTACGACTGATTTCATTTCTTATTTCATTCACCAGCAGATCATACAGATTATGTAAAATACTTTGCCATTTTGTTGAGGCATATGCACCTGTACATGTGAAAACAATTAAAAGATAATATGTATTGCCCACTTGATACAACATGCAAATGCACCTAAACAACCAAAATACAGCCAAAACAAGAGTAAAGCATACAAAGCTTAACACATGTAGGCCTGCAGAACAAGTCTTATAATGGAGAATGAATAAAGTAAAAACGTGAAAAAAAGTTAAGAGACAATTTAATCAGTGTATACAAATTATTAGGGTAGGAACAAAGTTTCTACTAAACAATGGTTCATCTATCTGGAAAGACTGCGATGAAATGCAACTGGGAAGTTTGGACTAATTATAAACTCTCTACCATTTTCACACAAAGTAATAAAAGAAGCCAAACAACCTTTAAAAAAAATAAAAATGCAATAACTGAAATTGGCCATGACAGAGAATTACTGAGTGATGTTCTCTGACCAGTTTTATACAGTAACTCAGACCTGGGTCACATTAGCAATTTCTAGGCTTAAATAAACCTGCCATGAATACATGTGGCTCTCTAAATGCAACACAAACGATTATTTCCCTTCCTCAAAGACCTTTTTTTTTTAATTTAGTAATTAAAGTCAACTTTTGATTTAAAAAGTCTATCTTTACAGGACTTAATACAATTAATAATCTCTTAGTGCATACAATTTGAAAACTCATTTTCACTTCCACTCAAAACTAAGCTACGGCATAAAAGTGACCAGTAATCGTCACTCCCATTAAAGCTGCCAAGACTCGCTATCAAAATTCAGAAAGCTGGCACAATAATTCAAACAAGCACAGCCAGCAATAGAAAAAAAAAAACAACAGCAAACCAAAACAAAAGAAACAGGGAGCTTTTTTTGTACCTCTTTCCTGAGCTTGTGCACCCTTTGGATGATGAATATGAATTTGGAGACGAAATAACTCCATTATTGATTCTTTCAGGGAATCCTTTGGTCTATACTGAGTCCATATATAAAGCACTGTAGGCAAAATTTCTTCTCCCAATTTACAAATCCTCATGCGACGGTTGACAGCAAACTTATTGCAGAAGATATTCATTGCTCCAACAATATGATCCAGGCCTGCAGTATTCTTCTCCTGCCTGCAACATAAACCAAACACTCAAACCTGGGTCCTGAAGAAGATCTTACTTCTTTTCACAGCAATTGTTTAAACATAAATACTAGCCGGTAACTATATTCAGCATATTCTTTGCCTAGCAAATGCAGAAATTATTAACATTTTAAAGAATTTATTAAATCGATCTTCAAAGACAGAATAAAATAGGTCTAAAAAAGTTCTACCCGCTATTAACCGAGTCTAACCTCAAATACTTAAAATGAGTTAATCTAAAAGCAGGTGCTGGCATACAAAAGGAGCACTTGCAACATACCTTGCACACTGCATTGCTTTGGAAAAGAAGAGAAACAGATCAGAATTCAACCCATCGGTCTGGAAGCAGTATCCTCTCATAAGGGTGTGAATTATCCTAGCCACCAAGACTCTACTAATCCTCCCAGAAGGTCTGAGGTATAATTGGCCATACAGGATCAGCAACTCTGCAAACGTATTTTAAAAAGTATATATGACACAGTGCGTATGTATGCTGTATATATACAAACATAAACATTTTTATTACAGAGGATTACATTAAGAACCGTGTTAAAGATGCAGAAACTACCACGCTGAAGTCAGCTGCGTGTCCTTATTCACAAAAGTTAACTGGGGAAAAAAAAATAAAACGTGGTCTTGTCCACACTGGAAGTAAACTTCTATTCATGCTGGGCTGGGGTGTGTTATGCTGAGGAAAGCAGCTATAGCCACACAGTCACCTCTCACAACTACTCTGACACTCAACTTCTACTCCATGTTGATCGCTTTGCACATCGGGCTCCATCTGTTGCAGAACACACAATAAAAGTACTCTGAAACAATGTACAGCCACACATACAGTAACAAATGGGGAGGGGTCTGGAGAACATGTCTTATAAGGAGCGGCTGAGGGAAATGCGACTGTTCAGTCTAGAGAAGGCTGAGGGGAAACCTTATGGCCCTCTACAACTACCTGGAAGGAGGTCACAGCAAGGTGGGTGTTGGTCTCTTCTCCCAAGTAACTAGCAATAAGACGAGAGGAAACGTCCTCAAGTTGCACCAGGGAAGGTTTAGATTGGATATTAGGAAATATTTCTTTACTGAAAGAGTGGTCAAGCCCTGGAACAGACTGCCCGGGGAAGTAGTGGAGTCACCATCCCTGGAGGTGTTAAAAAACTGTGTAGACATGGCACCTCAGGACATGGTCTAGTGGTCACGGCAGTGTTGGGTTGATGGTTGGACTCGATGATCTTAGAGGTCTTTTCCTACCTTAATGATTCTATGATTCTGTGAAAGAATCTGGTGTAGCAGGAACAGGTAAGCAGAGCAGAACAGTTGCTATTTCCCTTCCGTGCAGTTCAGCTAGTTCACTCCAGCCTGCAGACCAACTTTTGCACTCATTTACAAATTTTCTGAGGGGACTGTCAAACAGTAAATGGGTTTGAACAACTACCCCTCAACTTTCCAGTCCTTTGATAAGACCATGTTGGACCTCTGTTGGTCCAACACTGTCAACAGTGCCCTGAATTGCAACCAGCACCAAATGGTACCAAGCTCTTTAACTTCCAAGATCTTGCTTGGAGAGAGCTCTTGAGAGCTCTCAAATTACCCAACCACATCTTCTATCCCGAACGGTTCCATTCTAGCCACGTTGCTTTGCCAGCCTTTGGCAGGATGTTTTTGCCTCTCCTTTCTATCCCAAGTATCACCAGACCCCTCTTCTGAGTTCTTTACAGGTTCATTTCCATCCTGTAGTTAAACAACTCTGTTCAAGCTACAGAGCTCGTACGATCCTTTACAGAAATCCAAACTGACTTCAAAGCACCACACTATGCAAATAAAGACAGTATTTCTACACCTTCTCCAGAATTGCACTTGCAACATTCAACAAACTAAACTATAAAACTTCTAATACCTTTTTTTTCCCCCAAATTACCGTTCTATTCCATCAACAAATGAAAACAGATGAGTTGAGAGCTCAGTAAGTGTCAGATGATTCAAAATACGTAAATTTTCTTCTCAATGGTTAATAAGTTAACTGTCTTGGAGTCAAATCCAATCCTCTGAACACTGAAACATTATGTCTGTATTTCCACTCAGCTCAAGTTCCAGGCTATATCATTATCCAACTTTTGTAACTGTTTTTGTCTATTTGAATCTTAAGCTTCCTAGTTTTTTCTTTACATGCAATATATGCATATAACAACAGCAGTTTTTTAGGACCTTCACAAGGCAACAAAACTCAGATAACAAAATTTAATAGTAATACATTAACTATATCAAAACTGCTCCAGCCAATACCTAATAACTTGCAAACAACTGTACCTCCAGTTTTAGTATGGCTATTTCCAGCACAAATTCCATGGATTTGTTACACCTGTTAAGCCCTGTGGAGGCCACACCTACATAATCTGATTGTATGTACATGCTTCAGCAAGCAATAGACAAACAGTAAGCAGAAAGACCAAAAGAAAAATCAATTTCTAATCTTACTGCTTTACTTCAACTGTAAGCCTTCAAGGCTGATACTATTTTACTCCATATTTTGTGTAGTACCTCACACAACAAGGCGTCAAACTGAAAGGCACCTAAACACGTTTCTGTGATAGGAAAAGATGTTTTTAAGTAGGCTTTAAAATGTTACCTGACCACTGCTGCTGGGGTATCTCGCACCAGTACTTCCTTACTGAGAGGATATCTTTCAGGAGTATACTACTACAGTCAGATCCATAAGCAGCACAACTTGTCGGGTCTCTTATAATTTCCACGATGTAACTCAGAAGTTCCTGACATTTCAGTCTAGGTCCTCCTACATGAAGAAAGAATATGATACTGCAACTAACCCAAAGTGTGCCAAATAAACCTGCAATTAATTGCTTGTAGATGGTCACTTAAAAATAAAGAAAACATCCACAGTTCTGTTACAGAATCATCTTCTTAAACCGTTTTTAAGCACGCATTTATGAGAGGATACATCAGCTATATACACATCAAATAATTAGAAAAAGGCACAGTGAACATCGACAAGGACAGAGAAGGAGCACGAAGGACTGATCCATATGAAGATATTTAAATTTTAAATACTGAGAAGCAAGCAAGATGAACCCTACCCTGGTAACTTATTTCAGAGTAAAAATTTGAAGGTGAAAGCAAAGCACCAAAATAAAACAGTAATTCTATAGGAATGTATATTACTGACTTTTATTAGCACATCTGATGAAATATTTGACCAAGCTTCCAACTTCTTGCATCTTTTTCTGTCTGGTAGTTAGGGTTGAAGCAGCTGCCTTTGGATTTGTCAGCTGCAGGTTTTTAATTTCTTTCTGGAAATATTTCTGCAAGATACTTCAAAAATAAAAGAGATATTAATCAAGGAGCTGCACATTTATGTACTTTTGTTTAGCCATAAATGTTTGGTTTAGCCTCAAATGTCAGTGCTTGTTCTTCTCACAATTCTAAGTATCAAAGACTAAAAACAACTGAAATATATGTTACAGTCTAAGCATGATGGAAGTAATCTACAAAAGAAGAAGTAAGTTTTAAAGATAATCCAGAAACAACTTGAACAGGAACTAGTCTTTCCTTTAAACTTTGCATGATGCTAAACACACAATTTGTAATTAAGAAAAAATCCAATCCTAAGTCTTTTTGTTTACATTGTAACATTACACAACAAAATAATAACTACTCTTAGTTATTTTCATTGGGAAAAACCTTCCAAGTTCTATTTCTCCATAATCTAAAATTAATATATAGATTAGATTTTAGATCTAAGAATAAATTTTTCACTGGCTTTGTCACTGGCAATTACTGTAGACTTTCTGGCCTACTATTTGTATTCGGTGTAGAGCCTTTGTTTTTGTATTCTTCCTATGTATTTCGAATATGTTATTGGCTAGCTCAAAATCAACATATAAAATTTATGAAATACTTCTTACTATTTTTTTTTTAATACAGCTATGAAATGAGAACTATTCCAATGCTGTCCAATTAGAAGACACGATGGAAAGCTGCCCAGGCACCAGCCTACGAACGCTAACACTTCAGATGCACTTGCAGCATGAAATTTAATACTGGTCCCAGCTGCTCTAAGAACTTCCACACTCATGCTCAGTCCAATTTTGTGGCACACCTAAAGCAGGCTGTATCAAAGATGGGCCTCTACAAACTTTAGCACAGCTTTTTTAATTCACAAGCCACAGTCCTTCCGCTGTGTCTCGAAGAACTCAGCAACACAAGAAATTCTAACAAGCTATCTGTAATCTACGTATGAACATCAGATGCAGAGGATTATTTTCACTAAAAGAATATAACTATTATTTTTGCAAGGAAAAATTACCACCCAATTAATGATCAGTTTCCTAGCAGTTAGATTTTCTGTACGTGTAAGTGTTGCATTTTTGGCTATTTTAAATTTACTTCCTTTAGAGACTAACGTAAGTCATTTCTTGTTTACGAGCTGACAACAGGTATAATCCATCTGCAGAAAGATAAGCATGAATACGAATGATGTTCCATGTACAAAAATTGCAACCATTCACAGAGGAAAAACCCAGCAACTACCTAAATACAGTATCCCAGTTGAGCTGCTTTCCATCCCTAGAATCAGAATTCCGGTCCAGCTGGAGAACTGTTTCAGGATCATGAAGAAGTCGCTTGAAATTTTCAATTTCCTGCTGAAAACGCATTTCAAGAAAAAGAATTACTAACGATTCCCTTCACTGCTAATTGAGGCACATACACCAAAAGAAAACCTGTTACCCTTCGCTCCACAGCTCTCTCATTTTCAAGGCGACGACAACAAACGAGCAGATCATGTAATGCAAGACTCATGGTTCAGTTTAACACAAGAGTCATTTTCAACTGCAAACAGAAGAAAAGGATAAAGCAGTAATTTTCATTAACAGAGAGCCAAGTCAACCAGTTAAAAAATTGGGAATGCAATATACTGAAAACCCAGTATCAAACACAACCGGCGTTATTTCACCGAAGAGCTCATTTGTGTCTGGGTCAGTCTCATAGTCACAACATAACCTATCCCCACAGGCAACAGTCGCAGAGTAACAGCAGACACTCGCTTCACACACCTCTGACTTTCCTCCTTTTTGCGGCAGATAATAGAGTTGGTCAGACAATATGGAGCAAAATTATACTAAGATTAAAATGACACAGAGCTGAATACATTCAGGCAAACCGCACCAGCTTCCAGTTCTCAGTAGCTTTCTCAACCTGATGCTGCCAAGAGAAGGCAGCACTGAAAACTCTCTTCCTCTCTCACACGCTACACATCCGTAGGTACGCTCTATCATACTGACAAATCCCTCTGGACTCAACATGTCAAAGGATGCTCAATTGCAAGAGGAAACAACTTTTTCCTTCTGTGACCACTTAAAATCATGCTTCATCTTCTTCAACAGAAGTTGGAAACAGCCAGACCTTGCATTTCTGGTTGACATCCAGCTACGCTGATGCAGATCATGACGATGACATTGCACACAACTGCCACGCTTCTCCTCTTACCCCTTCAAAGCTGACCCATGAGAAACTCTCTCTGGAAAAGGTAAGTTGGAAGTAACTCCATGCATATGCTGCAGAGGCTGCAATACGTAATCGAGAATGGATGCTGCTGATGCACAGCGCTGCACGTTGAGCACTTAGGGGAGAATATAAAAATATCCACTGAGACAAGTAACACTTTAAATATCTACTTTCTTCGAGTATATTTATTTCCTCCGGCTTCAACCAGGATCAGGCTGGGACTAAGCATGACCAGTGATACGGTGACTGACAGGTGTGTATGTTATCACGCTTCTGGCTTCTAGAAGATTTATGGGCATTGTAGTTCTTTGCTCGCTGCTTTAATAAGGCAAAAATTTTTAATACGTGGGTCGGTTCACCACAAAAGGAAATTATTGGAAGCGTAAAGGCTGCCTGTGCTGTACAACAGAACTCATCTACATGAGGAGCTGTTCTCCTACTAACTTCCTGCTTTAGCTGAAAAAGAAACAGAAACTAAGCAGCAACTCTTTAAACACTAATGGCCCCTGCAACGCCAACGGGCTAAAAAACGGCTGACAGAGCTCGGTGGCACTGTGGGTTGCACGTCGTAGGGTATCAAAGGGGAAGAAGTCCGACATCTGGTTTGTACTTCACCCTATCTCAACCGCCGTAATAAGCGCAGTAAAAAATCCCCAAGGCTAAACCCGTTTACCTTTTTCCTTACTATTTACACAGCTCTCCAGCGACCACGCGGCGGCTACGTCCGCTCCCCACCAAACAACAGAACGCAGCTGAGGGGGA
>VZZY01020671.1:165179-197249 GCA_013400335.1 Eurystomus gularis
TCCGAGCTGCCCCGCCCGCCTCCCTCCGGCCCAGGCTCTAGCGGGAAACAAGCGCAGCTCGGTCCGGAGGGGCTGTGGGGCCTCTGGAGCCGCCGGGGCCGCGCCCCGGCCGGGCCTTGGACTCGTGTTGTCCACGGGTTTAAGAAGATCACGGGATGGTTTGGGTTGGAAGGGACCTTAAAGACCACCTAGTTCCAACCCCCCAGCCGCGGCGGGGACACCTCCCGCTAGAGCAGGTCCTTCAGAGCCCCATCCAGCCTGGCCTTGGACACATCCAGTGCTGAGGCATCTACAGCCTCCCTGGGAAACCTGTTCCAGTGACTCATCAACCTCCGAGGGAAAAACTTCTTTCTAATTTCTAATCTAAATATCCCCTTTTCCAGTCTGAAGCCATTACCCCATGTCCTGTCACTACAAGCCTGTGTAAAAAGCCCTTTACCAGCTTCTACAGACAGATGTCTGGCGAATGAGGTTTAATAAAGTATCTGATTGCAGGAGGAATCCCAGAGTGATCCAAAGTACCAGAGGAGGCCAGGTTAAGGTTCAGCTGTTTTTTTCTTTCCTTCCCTGTTTCTGTCGTCTGGGAGGCTGCGTTGAGAGTTTGGGCTTGCTCAGTATTTACTTCTACACAGTAGGTGTGTTCGGGATGTCAGCAGCAGACAGGGAATTTTTAAAATGGCTTTTGGATTATTTGGGTGCTGCCAAAGAGAAGAACAAATGCATGGTAATAAAAAATGTGACCCATATATTTAAGTCCCATACCTAAGCATCTGTCTGCCAAGATTTCCTGGCAGCTTGCGTTGTGAGAATTGCTTTTCAGTTGTCCGTAATTTTTTTAAATCCAAAGCCCTTAAAACGGAATCTTTTTTCAGTGTTCTTCCAGCATAATTGATTTTTAATACTACTTGAAGTATTTCTTGCTACTGTCTTGAGAAACAAGGCTCTTAAGAGATGCGGGTTTTTTATTATCGTGAAATAGTAGAGGATTTTGAGAAACTCCATGCATTGTAGAAGAAGATTTAAAATCAGGCGAAGGAGATCTCTCACTGGACTTTTCTATTAACACTTGACTAAGTTACAAGTTTCTGTGTAGAAAGCTTACGTACAAGAGACTGAAGATGTAGCATACAATCTCGGCAAAGTCCTGTGTCTTATCTTGTGTCTGTTGTGGCACGGTGAGTGCATCACGTCTAAAAACCTCTGAGCAACCTAAGGGTGTAGAACAGGATATTCCTTGTAGCTATTTCTGCCTTCTAAATAGATACTCCTGTTCCATGAGGCATCTGTGAATTTGAGCAGGTAAACAGGCTTCCCAGTGCAGCTCTTCTTCCATCTTTTAAAAAAAATCTTCTTGTTAGTTTTCCTCTTTAGATGTAACTTTCTGGTGCTGTGAAGGTTGATGAGTATTGGTTTAAAAAACAAAAATGATAACATGAGCCCACCCATAGAAAATACATAAGAAGCTTATTTTTTTCTAATTAATGTGAGCTATGAATTAGATGTGTCTTTACATTTCCTAAGATAAAATACTGAATCATTCCTAGTTCAGTAGATACTGTACTTTTTGTGCCTTTAATTTGGTTTTGGTGACATTAAAGATTGTGTACGGTGTGTGCACAAGCAGCTCAAGTTCAGCTGCGTAGAAGATCTTAATTCAGGTGTTTTTAAGCTTTGGAATGCGTAATTTTTTGGGCAATTGATGTACGTGCCAAACGTGCCTGTGTGCAAGCATTTGGACACGCCTTGCAGTACTGTAGTAATAGTTCAAGAAAGAAAGATTGCAACTTTTTACAGAAATGGCCAGTTGAGTTTGATGGTGAAGAGCAACACGAAGCTCCACTAGCCTAGGACCCCGTGGTCCATTCTGGCCAACAGCAGATGGTGTAGTGGCTAAGAATAAGACTGACATGTAATTGTGTTTCCCCAGAATACACTTGTGGCTTGCAGCAATTTGTGGCTCGAGTGTTTTCTAGAAAAATACATTTGAAAAATGAAATAGGACTGCCTTTTCAGGTGCTGCTGATGTCTTCTGTCAGATAGGCCAGCTCGCACATTGTGGTGGAACTCACAGTGGTTATTCCCAAATTGTGTTTAACTTTCAAATGTGCCTATTTGTGAAGGCCTGAGCAGGGGCTTATGTGTCTGAAATGTGATCTGCTTTTTACAGCTATACTCAGGTCTGCGGAAAGGTATTTATCGTTGTGCAAACTTGAAGGCCACATTTTCCTATAGACATTCGTGAACCGAGGTGGAGCGTTTTGGGGGCCCGTTGAAATAGATTTTCTAACGCTTCTATCTCTCCTACATTGTATAATTTGGCACATTTTAATCCTTCTTTAAAACTTTGCATATTCAGTTCTGCTGCTAGCAAGAAAGAAGATACACTTTCTTTTGTGGTTCTTTGTTCTAGAATCCTTTGTTTGGATTGGTCTGTTTCCATCTTTTAATGTTTAGAGTATTTGAAGATGAAAGCAGGGCTTGAAAACCTTGATTAAAGCAGAACGTGTTTGGTGAGGAATGGAATTTTGGAAAAGTAAACTTTTTCAGTACATTTCCTGTTAAGGTAACTACTGAGTCTTGGGGTGTGTACAGGGCACGAGTTGCAGCTAGTACTTCTATTTGAAATGAAAATTACAGTCAGTGGGGTGAAAAAAACCTTTTATTAATTTTTGTCAAATGCTTTGGGTTTTTTTTTAAATAAATTTTAAACAGTGTTGTAAAAGCTGCACAGGTTTTACCTGTTTTGAAACAAGATGGTGCATGGAGAGTTGTTGTTAAATAGCAACGCAGTTTATTAACAATGAATTGTAGAATTCCATTTAATTATCAAACTGTCGGTCCATGTGAGAGTGAGCTTGTAAACCTCCTGAGCCACAGAACATTTATTTTCTTGTCTGTACAGTGCTGTCTGTGCTAAAACTCAATCAGAAATTGTTCGTATTGCCTCACTTCCAGTCTTGAATAGTTTGTAAGTACAGTGTAATCTTGATAATATTTTGTGCTCTTTCTGGTTGTAGCTGTTAAGTATCTTGCAGGATATATATTCTTTCAAAATAACTTCACTTCCTTTGTTGAACGTAGAAATCTTCACCTGATTATTTCAATGCTGTGTGCAGCTGGTTATGTTAATGCTTTGATACTTGCTGAGTAGAAGTAAGGAGTGAAATGGCAAAATTTTGTCTGATTTCTTGCAGGGTATTTACAACAGGAAAAACTTCTAGCTACCTGCCGTGAATTCATTTTGGAAAGCTCAGATTTGAAAGAATATGCCGAGCACTGTACAGAGGATGGATTTATTCCAGCCTGCTTGCTGGTGAGTTTGTCTTTGCAAAGCAGGAAGTTAAATTCTCTGGCGTCCGTGGAAAAGAAAATTGAGATTTCTCAATGTAACAATTGCTTCTCAAATGCTGCTTAAAAAATTTAGATTGTCGCCTCTGGTTCTGGGGTGTGTTTTGCATCCTGTGGTATTAGCAGTTATTTGGTTTCTAGTATTTAATCTAAGAAGCGTGTAAGCATAAAATACGCAAATTGGCTTCAGCATATTGTGTTTAATCCTCTTTATAGCTTCGAGGTTGATTTATGGAAGGGTGGCGCAAGGGTTTTATTGATTTCAGGGCTTCTCTTGTAATTTATTGGGAAATTGCTTTCCTGTCCTAGACATGGCAGCTAGTAATGTTCCATTTCAAGCACATATTCAATATTTCAGTAAGATACCTCCACTTTATCTAAGGCTACCACATTTTGGTGACAAAAACTGTTTCAGTTGAGCTTCCTCTTTGACCAGCATCATCTGCTTTGTCCCAGGTGAAATGCAGGACTTTAGGTGTGCATAAGTACAGAGTGTAGCTACATTTGTAGATCTGCATATAGCTACAGAGTAATTAGATACTATGCGTTTTTAACATGTTCAAAATGGATTTTTAGTACGGTATGTGAATTACAGGGTTTAGATATTGCTATGTATCGACCTTTTAATGCTTCTATGTGCATCTTTGTCCTCTTTTCCATTTTATTCTTCTAATATATCAGTTAATTATATGGCCTAGGACTTTTTCCACAGTATTCAAAATTTGTGGGAACCTTTTCTGAGATCCGAGGTCTTGATGCACCTATTCAAGACAGACCATTGAACTTCTTTCATTTACAAGCGTTTAGTCAGCTGTATTTCGGGGGTAGGGAATTGAGAAGCAAGCTATGGCCTGCAAGAATTAGAAAAAACAAAGGTAAATAGATTATCCAGATTCTTCAAGGCTTTTAATTATCTTCCTTTTCTCAGTAGAAACATTTTTCCTGTTTTTCATAGAAAAGTGATTATATGATATATAACAAACAAATCCTCGCTGCAGCTCAAAATACTGAAAAGAAAGGGCTGTATTTGTCATGCCCTGTAGAGTTCCCACTAGCAAACAAGAATGTACAACAAATGATAGTGGTTACTTCGAAATCTTAATTTTCTTTCCTTCACCTAAAATAACAAAACAACTAAATATGGTATGGAAGTAAATTCTGTGTGACTGTTAAGAATTTTACTTTAGAGCAAAGTTCTCTTTACGTTTGCACCTTAACGCGCCTTGCGTCCCAGGATGATACGTACTCATTACTCTGTTACAGCTGTTCATCATCTTTTCTTTGTGCTTTTATTCCGTGATAACAAAGGGGAGTGAAGATCATGCAGCTCTCACTGCGGTACCGGTGTTGTGCAGTGAGATCAGGCACTTTGGGATTTTGTGTTCATTGTGGCATTTTGTTCCGTGGATTGCTCTCTACCCTAGTTTGAGACAGCTCGGCACCAGCAGCGTGAAGTACAGTTCCTCGTTTTGAGGGTCAGCATGGTGTAGTCTTCTAAAGAACTGCTTCAATACAGTGTGATACAGCAGGTGACATAAGTTACTAGTGAAGATTCTAAGATGAGCGTTTTTTTTTTTTTCCAGTCCCTGTGTGGAAAAAACTTGACAACTATTCTGAATGAGTACGTAGCCATGAAAACAAAAGGTAAGCCTTCAGAGCGAGATTTTATTTTATTTTTCTTACCTATTCCTCAAGGAGTTCACAACAGATAATATCTCCACCTATATATGGCTTAGAGCTATCCCCCCATCTCTGCTAGAAGATGAAGATTTCCATATTATACAGACAGCAGCCAATTAGGTCAGCATCTTGTGAACAAAATTAATTGATTATCTTAGTTTGGATTTGCCAACATGTATTTTCACTTCAAACTTGAGCAGAACTTCTAATGTAATAAAGCATGAAGATATAATAAAGTGTGCAAAACATACAGCTTTATGCTTGTAAAATTATACCGCGTATTTTTTCTACTATAAATAGGAGAGAGAGGTGTTGATCTCTTCTCTCTCATGACCGGCAATAGGACATGAGGAAATGGAGTGAAGCTGCATTGGGGAAAGTTCAGATCAAACGTGAAAAGGCTCCTCACTGAGAGGGTGGCCGGTCACTGGTGCAGGCTCCCCAGGGAAGCGGTTATGGCACCAGGCCTGTCAGAGTTCAGAGAGCAGCTGGATGATGCTTTTAGTCATCCAGTTCAGTTTGAGGTAGTCCTGTGAGAAGCAGGAGTTGGGCTTGATGATCCTTATGGGTGCCTTCCACCTTGAGATATTCTGTGATCCTATGAAATAATGAGGAAGAATCCGATGGTGTGAAATGCTTCTTGTCTTTTTAAAACTAATTAAAATCATTTCAGAATAACAATAATTTGTATGAGTATTACAGACAGAGTTAGCGCGTGTCCTGTTTTTCAAAGCAGTTGTTGAGCTTCTGAATGTTGCAGAGTCTTACAGTTTTTTAAGACTTGCGATTTAAGACATGTAATGTTTGGAACATTTCTGACTGTTTTTTTCCTTTCACGCTGGGTTTGATAGAAATGGTAACTAAGACACAAACATACTTTCTTCAAAGTACTTTGTACTTGGCACCTTGAAAAAATGCATAAATTGGTCTGCTCACATCTTTAGAGTTCTCTGCTTCAAAAATACCAAGTGTTTTTACCTGTTTGGGTGACATCTTAAAATCAGCCATTACTTTTGAAGGCCTGTCTACCAGGTTACAGTTTTCAGAAACACACAAGTGACTCGGGAATACAAATACCATTTCCAGGCGTGAATTAGATTGGGTTAGCATGTGCTTGCCCAGGAGTGTGCATAGTCTGTTGAGAATTATTGTCATGAACATCTTTGCCTCCATTTCATTTAGGCTTCTAAAACTGAGAACTGTATCCGTGAGGAGTATGTGCTCATATCAGTCAAAGTTCTTAAATCAGGAGCTGGAGCTCTCTAAGTAACAGAATATTAAGAAGGCATCTTGACACCTAAAGTTAGATGATGCCTGAAGCACCCCATAATAATTATTTTGCTTGTTATTTTACTTTTTCTCAACATGTATCTGTTTTAGGCATCTAATTTTTTTTTTTTTGGTGGCTTGTTTTAGAAACAACAAATGAAGTTCCAGCAATGATGTCATCTCTGTGGAAAAAATTGGACTATACACTGTCGCAGATCAGGTAATACAGTTTTGAAATCAAGAAAGTAAAATTTCACTCCTAAGAGTGAGTCCCTGTGTTGATCGACTCCATTTATCATTGTATGAGAATGGTTTTGCTCTGTGTCACCTCTGAGAGAGAGTGAAAAAGATGCGTGTGTGAGAGTTGAAAGTTGAGTCGACATTTCATGATTGTAAGGCAGGACTAGCAGATAAGGAGAGCATTAGTGTGGGTATGTCTCCATGTGATAAAGCAATATACTGTAACTCACTTAGATTCTTATCCAATGTGGTTACTTGATAAAAAATAGAACTGTAAGCTTCATTTGGAAGCTTTGTGACCGTTGTTTGACAGAATAAAAATAACAATCAGTAGATTGAAGCTTTCTGAAGTAACGTGTGGTTAGAACCAGACTGACATTGATCATGTGGTAGATACCATTGCACAGTGTGGCCAAGCGGTTCCGTTGTGCTCCTTTTACTTATGTCGCCTGCTTTATTTTCTAGGAGCATGCAGAATTCCACAGGATTTTCCACTAATCAGAGGAGTAAGTAACTGAGCCAATTCCTTGAGATCAATAGGTTTTATGTTCGAGTTATCGGTTTTGGCAAAAAACGGGGGACGGCTGCAGCAATCAGTAACACATCCTTACTCCTAAAATCTTGTCAGATTTCTTCTGCAGTGTTCTTTTCAGCATGTCTGTTGTCTTCTTCAGTCTGTGGATTAGTGCAATCATCATGAAAGGAAAATAAAAGCTGAGCTTTTTGCAGGGGCCTTAAACTCTCTATATAGCATTTTCTCCTCTGCTGAAAACTTTTTAGAAGTTTACATGGTTGGAAGGTTTAAAAACTGCTGCTTCATTTCTGAAGCTGTTGACTTAGAATCATAGAATGTGTTGGGTTGGAAGGGACCTCCAAAGGCCATCTAGTCCAACGCCCCTACAATGAGCAGGGACATCTTTAACTAGGTGAGGTTGCTCAGAGCCCCAGCAAGCCTGACCTTGAATGTCTCCAGGGATGGGGCCTCCACCACCAACCTGGGCAGCCCGTTCCAGTGATCAACCACCCACTTAATTTGTGGCTGAGAGAGGAACTGAAAACGTAGCTAGTCTAATTATGATGCAGTTTCATTTCTATAGAAGGGGACTATAGAAATGTGTTATAGTCTTTAAACAACTATTTTTTGTGCAAACAAACATATAGCTAAGAAAAATATGAAAAGATACTTGTTCTATCTGTAATTGTTTCCTTCATTACAAAAACCGCCAAATGAACTCTCCAAAAAGAAAGATTATTTTACTTAAAAATAAGTTTTTCTTTCTGTAGCACTTCTGCTGAGTTAACCTGTGTGAGAAAAGAGAATGAGAAATCTAGGTAGTGATTGTTATTGAGTCTGGGATAGACTGGGTTGGGTAGTGTTCTGTTTAAATTTGTCAAATGTAGACTGAAATAAAGAAATACAAGCTTGCATTGGTTTAGCTATTTCAGTTAAGCTAAGTTATACGAATGGTATATTATATAATGAAATATCTTTTTGATATGATTTATTCCTGTCAGTATTGAAGCATGTTTATGAAAGTTGGCTGTACTTGAATTATTTTGTCTCAAAACTGTAACACAGAAGACAAAGGTGGGTGTTGGTTGCCTTTGAAGTTTCATTACTTAGTTGAAGCACAAAGAAGTTTCAATGGAGCGTTCTTGATTAGGTCTTGGAAAATCGGCAACCTTTTAAAATTCCCTCATCATATGTTTTCATCTTGTCTTTATTATCTCCAGCACGTACAAGGAGTGGAATTGTAGAAATGAAAAGACAGAGAATGCTTCAGCAGTCGGCTCTGGCAAACTCAGGGTTGTTGTCAGTAGCTCATCAGTCAGCGCCCCAGAATTCCTCTTCTGTTGTAACTCCTCAGGTTATTCACAGGCCAACAATAAATCAAAGCGTGTCACAGACAAGACTGAACACCTTGTTTGTGCACCAGTCACAAACCCAGGAAAACAAGATGAGCAGTAAGTTGCACACTTTTAAAAACCTTTTTTTTTTCTCTGGAAAAAAATCTAGGGATATAGATGGAAGTTTTGTAAAATCAGGGCTAGTCATCTTCCACCAAAAAAGTTTCAGAAAATTCGTGCTTTGTTCCTCTAGCTCTCCAGACGGGTTCAGGTGGTGAAAGTAAAACGAGTGCCCAAAGGAGAAACGTCTCTTGCATGCTTGCTTGCTAAAGTGAGTTCAGAGATCAGAAGTGCATGGATTTGTCATTATTCTCTCCTGTCTTCTCACCCTCACCCAAAACACTTGTTTTAGCAGATAGGGATGATCCACATCATGGATTGTTTTTCTCAGGATATTTAAAAGTAGTGGTTATCATTCCCATAATAATACCAAATTATTTTCTATGGATTCCCAGGAATTGATTGGAACATACTAAGTAACATGTAGATTCCCGTAGTGCTTTCACAGTGTCGCTGGAAAAGGTACTGGCATAATGATTTGATTTTATTTTTTCCTTTCTAAAGCAGGAGATTTCATACACATTCAAGTTCCGGCATCACAAGAACGAAAGCTTCATTCAAACTTGCTTTCTCCAGGAAGGCGAAAAAGGTAAACAGAAAGGGGATTTGTTTGGTGGTTTTGACGTTTGTTTTTGCTTTTTAAGATTGTTTAGAGATTATGTAGTGTTCTAACCTCTAGTGTAAATTTTCTTAGATGGTGAAGTGTTCCACATTTAAGATCCATACTGAGAGTGGCCGGTGTGTGATGTTTCAGAAAGGAAAAGAAAGTCAAAGAACGTAACATTGATGAGAGTTGGCTGATAAGAGGCTACTTGTGCTTCTTTATTGCGTGTAGCTGGTCTTTACGTTATTCCAGTATTAGAAACAGGCAAATAATCTTGGAGCCTGGGGTTTAGTGTTCCTTAAAAAAAAAAAATCCTTATCAATTAAGAGAATTCTCAATATTGATCTAAATTTGCATTTTTTCTGTTTTTAACTTAGAAATATTGGCTTCATTACATTTTGTCAGCAGAAATTTTCATATTCTCACAGTGTGAAAAACTGTGCTTATATTAGTTCTGCATTTTTTATTCTTTGATTCCAATGTCCTTTTGTTTTTAATGAGCTGACTTGTCTCTTTGTGTTCCGTTTGTTGTCTTTCTCCCTGACTAAATCCCAGTCAGTGTTTGCTTATCATTTTTCCAGATCCTTCCTCGTTTATACCTTTTCCAAGTCCCGTCTCCCTGCATGACTTTTTTGAGTGTAAGTGATTTTAGTGCCACTGCTGATGGATGGTTTCAGAATAGCCTGCGCAATGATTTCATATAAAAGCATTGCATTTCCTACTCATCATCTAAATTCTTATCCAATCTAACATTTGTTTGCGTCTTTGACAACAGCTGCTCCTCGAGAGATCTTTTTTTTCCAGTGGTGATGCCCAAATCTTTTTCTTGAGTGGCAGTTAGTTAATTACAACCTGTACTACCAGTTAAAGTAACGTGTACTGGAGGAGGAAAAAAAAATGCAGAATAGTGGCTGTGGAATTCAGTTTGCCATTGTGCTGTTTGGCCATGGTCTGTATATTTGTTTGTAACTTCTGTGGAGTCAGGCACAATTATGCATACAGCATAATGGAACAGATATCAGCTTTTATTGTATTTCCAGTCTGCAGTTAATTTTCTGCTGACTGCAATATTTCATTTGCTGAGGAGGAAGAGAAGCACTTGTTTTACTGACTATTAGGTCTATCCTTTGCTATGTTCTCACAAAATACATCATAAATTTGCTGGCATGTTTCAGTGAGTCTCAGAAGAGGAAAAGCCTTTCAACATCTGGACCTCTTTCAGCAACTAGAAGTTCTCAAGACCCTGGTGAAGTAGTAACAGAAAAAGAAAGTGAGCCACTCGAAGAATTCATGGATGGTAACTTCCCAGTGAGTATATACTTACGGAAGGTATTTACATTCAGGAAACAAAGTCAGACTAAGGAGAACTAGTCTTTTACAAACTCAGGTGGTTGTCCTGAGTATTATAGAAAATAAGTTTAAAATATAAATGTATTTTTTTGTATTCGAACCAGCTTTTCTGTGTACTACACTAGTGAGGACGGCATGACTTTGTAGAAGTTTGTTTTGTTTAGGTTTTTTATTTATTGGTTTTGCTAAGATATCAGAATGAGCTGTCAGAATACAGTCATTTTTTAGAGCGTGGAAACCTGAAAGCACAGTAAGCCTTGCTGTACTTCAGGAGGGCAGATGTGTAGGAATGTTGTGGGATGATTTTCATAGCGGTGTCATGCAGGCACAGGTTGCCTGTCTGTCTGTTATAAAGAGTTCTCTGCATTGAATTGATTATTATTTATTGATTGATTGATTTTAAAATCACTACGTTGGAAATTCATGCTCCTTTTCTAACGATGATAAAAATAGAAACCTGACAACTTTAAACTGTTTTCCAGCAACTGGTTATTGAAAATGCCAGAGAAAAAATCTTGAGCAACAAATCTCTTCAGGAGAAGCTTGCTGAGAACATTAACAAAATCCTGGGCAGGTAATAAAAAGAACTGCTAAACTTCAGATGTGTTCTTCTTTGACTGATCTTTGAGTTCTGAACTACTGGCTAATGTCTTCCAGTGATGGCAGCGCCACTCAGGCCCCTAAGCAGACAGACAGTGGTCCTGCAGAAGAGGAGACTTCAATTGATGAAATCCTTGGACTTCAGGTAGGTCTGGGTTGCCCTGTTCATGTTTTTTTTTTTTTAAGACCAGCAACACAAGAATTGTCAGGTATGGGAACTATGCTGAACTTCTGTCTACTGTCTGGTGTCTAAGATTGCTCTCCTCTCTCTCTTCTCTTTTTTTATTTGTTTTACATCACAGCTAAGCCTTTTTAGAGGCTAGCTTCTGCCCAGGGGCAGCTCCACAGCTTCCCTTGCACAGGCATTAACTCTTACCTTGTCGTGTGGTGGTGGGCGGGTTCGAGGAGCTGAGCTGACAGGACACTAGTATTTTGCTGGGGTTAATTTTGAGCCAGTTTAGCTCTCTGAATTCATTCCCAGCGCCTGTACAAGGCAGCGTAAGCACGCAGCAGGGTCAGCAGCCAAGGGAGGGGAGTAGGACCGCTTCTGGCAGTGGTTAGCTGTTAATGTTACCTGCAGACTGAGATCTAAGCCCACTGTCCCACAGTCACCAGCTGCCTGCTTATCGCTGGATCTTTGGTACCAGTAATTGGGGACCAGCTTCTGACTGGGGATCCGAACAATTGCCTTGGAAAAGAAAAAGGAACTTAAGGTATCTTGTGGTCTCCAGGCATGTTTAGTCTGATCTGATCTTCTGATTTGCTCTAAGATAAACATGAATTGTCTAGTATAGCAAGAGGGATTGTCTTTGGAACCTACATGAAGATTCTTTTTCTTCAGATTTAATATTTTCTTGCTTTTGGAGGAAATGTACATTCCAATTCTACCAACTCAATTTCTGGTGTTCTCCCTTCATTCTCCTACAACCCTCAAGCTGACAATCACAGAGTTGCAAAGAGCTCTTAATGAGGGAAGTATAATCTTCAAGGCCCTCGTGAAAATGGGAGGAGAGTAAAGGCAGTTGCCTGTTTGACATAGAGGTGTCTGCTTTTTAAAAGATATTCTTCTGTCACTTTGGTCATTTTTAGGTCAATTTTTGTCAAAATAGCTGAAAAGCTGTATTCCATTCTTCTGAGCAGAACAAAATTAAGGGAGCTTCTTAGTTTAGAGTAGCTGAGACAAAATAGTCAAGCATATCACGTGGGATATCCACCCTACTACCGCTCTATCAGCAAAAGTTATAGGGTGCTTGGAGAATTTTCAGGAAGCCAGGAGAAACTTCGTATCTGAACACTCGAGTATGTACTGAGTGCCCCACTCAGTTTCCTCCTGGACTGCTACCAGACAAGTCAACTTGAAACAGGAACCTTAGAGCAGTGTCCTTTGTAGCTGTGCCTTCCCAACTGCCTTCCACAGAGCAGTAGTTGGAATCACAGAATCATTCTGATTGGAAGAGACCTTCCAGATCATCAAGTCCAACCATTAGGAGTTTATGTTATAGAACATGTAATGGGTAAAGGAAGTAAAACCTCCCCCTTGCTCAGCATCGTCTTCTAGATACATGCAAACCCAAGAAATGAGGGTTAATCTGGGGCTATTTTTTACCAGTGGTTGGCTACTGCAGGCTCGTGGTGTTCACAGCATCTGCATAAGCTTTCAGTGTAGCCCAAGATTTAGTCCCTAAACAATGCTGGTCATTGTGTGAGTACTCCAGTATTCATGTGCAGGGTCTAATGTCTGACAAAGATGTTTGGGTTTTGGGGGGGGACTTCATTTCTTAAACTTCAATCACTAGTATTTTTTTAACAGACGTTAAATTTGTGGCAGAAACGTTTCCAGCATTAGCCTTTATGTTTCTGTGCTGAGCAGAAGTAGTCGAACCAAAACCAATCTGAAAACAAAACAATTCTTGACTGCTTTTCCTGTAAGTTATCAAAGTAACTGTCTAACAGTCCTGTATATCTTGTCTTTTCTCAGGGTGAAATTCATATGTCAGAAGAGGCTATACAGGACATTCTAGAACAGACAGAATCCGATCCAGCTTTTCAGGCACTCTTTGACTTGTTTGATTACGGTAAGGTGTATTATACTCGACTGTGCCATGGCTATAAAGCATCATGAATGATGAGTTTTCCTAAGTATTGCTTGAAGAAGCTGGTAATTCAGCTGGTCTGTTTTGCAGGAGAAGTGGACTGAATGGCATCTGCGTCCCTCAGTTCAGAATTAGATATTTATATACATTTATACATCACTATAAAGTGCAGCACTTTCTCCTGGCTGAAATTCTGGTTGTGTGCTGGCTCAGCGATGGATTTATTGCTGTTATTCTAGACTCCTAAAGGATGATAATTCATATTTGTTTTTCTGTGCCGTTGTAAAATTTTTCTTTTTGTCTGATCAGGGATATCCTCACATAGCATTAAAAAGTCCTTGTATTTTATTTCTTTACTTATAATGAACATAGACAAATAGTTTTTTGAGTTTAGGGCGGCATTTCTCAAATGTGAAGTCTCCACGCTTAATTTAAAATGTAATCACCACATTTGTTTGTAAAATGTAATAATCACATTTGTTTTTAGAATTTATTCTAAATATTTAATCATTCTTCATGCATTTATTTTGAAAACAGGAAAGAGCAAGGTAAACAAGAACTTACCTACTGGTATTTCTGGTCAGAGTGGAGCGGAAAATGCAATCCTGGGAGATGAGGATAACCTGGAAACACTTGAAAGTTCTTTAGGAACAGAAGAAACGAGTAGATGTAGGTGTTTTTCTTTAAGATCTCTTCTAGTCTGTTCACTTTTTCATTATGAAAATATTTTCAGGCAGTTTGTACATTTCGAAATCTTTGTTTTCCATGGTACTATCCAATCTGAGGTTGCATGAACACAGATACACCTAGCCTGTTAGAAAGCTTCAGTCCATTAAATTTACCAGTAGCCCATCACTGTACTTACAAGTTGTACTTGACAAGCTCCTGGATGAAACCAGAATATCTGCAAATCTGTTTTCTCGTGCAAAGCAGAGATAACTTTGCAATATTCATTGTGGAACACATAATATTTTACATCTAACCATATTAATCTTTTCTCTCTATTCTGTAGCGTATTGGTTAATTAATAACACAAAAAGAGTCTTACTCTGGACACAAGGTGTGTTTAGTCAGTCTACTCTGTTGTTAATAATAGTCAGCCAGTAGCAGGTATTTAGTGGAAATACATGAGAGAGCCAAGAGGTCTTTGTCCCAGTATGTTTTTTCTGCTTCTGGAAGTCTGGTTTAGTGACTTGAGTCACTTAGTATTTATTTATTTTATTTATTTCCAGATTGCCCACTGTATATAACCATATGTTTCATATACTTCCCACCTAGCTTGAAAGTAAGGATGAGTAGCGTTATTTCCTCCTAGTTCCATGTGAAACAGTTTTCCATTGAACTAATAAGTTGCTTCAAAAAGGCTGTAAAAGGATCATCGGTTCTAATAGTTACGGGGCTAATTTAATCTCTCGTTTACAGGTGACAATTCTGCAGAATCCCTGTCCTGTAAAGGTTTTCAGTTGGGAGAAGCATCATGCGCCTTGAAGACCAGCAGTAACGATGATGATATGGCTAAGAAAAATACAATTAATGAACAGCTGCATGGAAATTGTAGGCCGAGGAAGCAGGGTGAAGTGCTTAAAACTGTTACCCCGGAGCACATGGGAGAGCTTGAAATTGCTTTTGACTCCCTGCCTGGTTTGTCGGAACCTCACAAGAGACAGAGTTCTGGTAGTGAACGTAATGAACAGTGTGGGGTTTCCTTTGATAAAAAAGAGTCACCCGCGTTAGCATCTGAAAGTGGAAGAGCTGTGGAAATTGAAAAAGGCTCCCTCGGTCACAGCGCTCAGAGCAGCCCTGATTTAGAGTATGTTCATTCCGGTGGTCCGCAGATTTCTCTGGTTTCGTTGGCAGAGGGTACTACAGCCAGCGAAAACAAAACGCTTTCTGGAAAATGTCACTTGTTACCAGATACATCCCTGTCTGAAAAAACACTTCCTGAAGGCCCTTCTGATGGGAGCCCTGGCCACGGTGTACTGCCGAGAAAGAACAATTCGTCAGTCTCCAGCCCATCAGCAACTGCAGGAAAACAAGAGGCTGTAACACAGGCTGCAGCAGCTTTACCTGGGGTTTTGCAGGAGAGCTCTAGCCATGAGGAGCAGGGTGTGCGGTCAGACCGTGCTGCAGGATCTGCAGTGAAGGGTTCGGGGCTTGACAAAACAGAGGTGCAGCTTGAAGTTGTTAATACTTCTAACCAAACGTCTTCAAACGATCAGCACACACTTGATAAGCCTTGTAAGAAGGATTTTAACCTGCTTCCAGGACTGTCAGACTCGGAGGGAACGCAAGGTGAAATGCAGGAACCTTCATCTTCTACAAAAGTAGATGCTGATAATATATACTTCTCTTCTGGTGATGATGCATGTACAGAAATTTCTGTAGTATCCACTGAAAATCTTACTGCACCTGAAATACGCCGCTCTCCTCTGCCAGAGACTGCGTCCTCAACAGATGAGTCGGGTACCGAGGCCAAAAGTGTAGGTGATGTATCTTCTAGCAGTCAACCAGTGGATGTTGATCCTTCTAATATCATGTCCCTCAAGATCATCATCAGTGATGATCCGTTTATTTCATCAGACGCGGAGTTAAATAATGCTGTTTCCAGCATCACAGAAGAAAATTTGCCGACTATAATATTGTCTTCTCCGGCCAAATCTCCAACCAAAACTGCAGGCCTATCTAAGTGTCTCCCTTCAGAAGACGCAGAAAAAAATGTGGATTCAGCTCTGGCGGAGCAGAATCTTCTTGTGCTTAGACCTAAGGATCCTGTGGTCACCTCGGTTAGCGCTCAGCATGAAGACTGCTCTGTGTTTTCAGTTGGAGGTACGACGAATCTTTCCAAGGAAGGGGGATTTATACAGTTGATGCCAGCAACGAGCACGGCTTTTGGGACTTCCAACAACCTCTACATAGCCACCTGTGTGACTGACCCAGCTGCCTTGGGCACAGCTGGAACTCCATCCAACGTGGTTGTGTTGCCCGGCAGCTCTGTGCCGCTTGCTGCCCAGGCTCCAGCCGTGCAGCAGTTACGGACCCCTCCGAGATCCAGCAGTACCTTTGCACCAAGCCAGCCTGTCTCCCCAAACTTCCCCCAAGGTAATCTCCCTATGTAGAAAATGACTGAAAATGCAGCGTTTCTAGAATGTTTGGGGTTTTATTTTGTTTTTTGTAAGTGCATTAAGAGAAAATTGTTAAACGCTGCTGTATTGTCCCCCTTGAAATGAGCCAGGAGTTAACGTATTTTTTGAGTAATTAGTTGCTACCAAAAATGATATGAAAACCATGAAGAGTCATTGACCAGGCTGCTTTGAAAAAAATACCCTCATATTTCAGAAGCTTAAATTACAGCGTTTTAGCAGTGATAAATTTAGGAAGCGTATTTTGGCTTACGCTGAGACACATTCTATTGTTTTGGCTAAATAAAGCGGGATTTTTGTTTTTCTTTTAGTAAGGTTCTTGTTCGAAATAGAATGCTGTGTGTCAAAAATACCCATATTTAGTTTAGATAACTGGCTACATGTAGATAGTCTTTCTAAAATTCCTTGTTTTATTTTGTTTCCTTTTCCAAAGCCCTATTCTACATTAGAAGTACATCTAGGCAAATAGAAAAATATAACTTTTTTTTCCTTCCCATAACATAAAATCTGTCATGGTACAAGCATTTTTAATACTACAGTGATAAAAACCGGAAGTGCTTTTTAAAACACTAAACCTAACTATAAGCAAGCTGTAACCGACACATTTAGGTTCCTTTCCCAACTGGAAACTCGTTGCCGTTATCCTTGGATTTCTGTGTGCAGTCGTTCCGTTGTGGTCAGGGGCCAGAGCAACGGTACGTGCAGCATCTCAGAGCGCTGACCTTGTCTGTCAGGAGCATTGTTTAATTCAACTGTTACCTTTTTTTCTTTTTTTTCACAGAGAAATAGAAGTTTGCCCATTCTTCTCCGTTTGGTATTTTTCCTAGTAGTGCTCATACAACTGAAGAACTGCGTGGAATAAATTCTTCTTTTGAGTCTGAAATTTTTCTTCCGCTTTTCAATTAATGTGCTGTAATAGTTTCCCTATTTTATAACTCCCGTATGTCTGCCGGATGGACGCTCTGGCAACCTGTTATAATTGTTGTAAAACAGCTGCTTTAACAATGATTTAAATGGTTAAATAGGAAACTTTGGCTTAAATATTCCAAATTAGTCTTGTTGTGCTTTGTTTTTGAAAAAATAATGACTCTCAAACGCACTAACTGACTAGAATCTGTGTGTACTACGTTTAACTCCTCCTACCAGCCAGGAACACGCGTTAGATATCTACAGACACGCAGTAATATAATCATTTAAGGATGCAAATGATGGTTTGTTTTTAGTAAGCAGCAAAACGAGCTGTTTGATGTTACTTTTCCTGGGTTTTATAAATCACTTTAATCCAAAGCTCCAGCCTTAACAGAGGTTTGTCTTCCTTCAGGCCTGATTTTGAATCGTTTCTTGAAAAGGAAAAGCGTCTAACTAAAGAATTTGATATCAAGTGAAAATAACACTGGTGCTCACCCTGTTTTCTAGGGGTGATGTCCAGTAAGGACAGTGAAGTTATTCTAAAAAGCCAGAGCTTTTCTCGCTACAGGTTTGACCATGCGCAATATTACGCATGCTTTTGGGTTCAAGTAGTTTTCGTTGCTGTGCAATTTTAACCCTTTGCTGTTTTTTAGGTTCTGCCATTATAATTACGTCGCCAGTGCAGCCTGTTTTGCAAGGGATGGTGGGGATGATACCGCTGTCAGTAGTGGGACAAAGTGGAAATACGTTCTCAGCACCTGCCCGCCAGGTAGCACACCACAAAGAAAGCTGTCCAGAATTAAAGCTGAACTCATAAGGAGTCTTTTGGTAAAGTGTGATGGAATATTTTGATTCTTTCGAGGTTCTGCATATGCCTGTGGCTAATCCAGTCTGCAACAGAAGCGTCCCAAAACTTCCCATCCCTCCCAAATCACAGAAGATTCCTGGAGCAAGGAACAAGACTAATACAGGTACCTGCCTTGCGTTCTCCAGAAGGGCAGAAGAAAAGTGGAGGTTCTAAAGACACGTTAGTTCTGAAGAGGAAGGTTTTAGAAGTGCCAGTGTTCCTCTGCCAGGATGCTGCTGGGATGGCTTTGGGAGAGACCTGTACCTGCAGTTAGGGACTCTATTTGTTCAGTTTACAAAGAACAACCCCCAGCGTATAAAATCAGTTCCAGATTTGAGATCAAGCTGATTTCCAAAATGTTTGAAGGCTCTAAAGCAGTTTTTTTAAAGTTTACTACTTTTCTTTATATTTGTGATTATCTTTCATCTTGTTGTAAGTACAGTTTATTGCTGTCGTTGAAACCAGGCCACGTGGTAACAAAGAACTTACTGGAAGAGTCAGCGATTCCAAACGTTTATTAAGGAAAATATTTAATAGAAGTATTGCATATTTATACCAAAAAATGCACTCTGCTCTCTGTTTTCTCTTTGCCGTTTCAGTGATATGCTTCTGCATATTCATTTCATTGAGACCTTGCTGCTTTAAATAGTAAATGGAAACAAGGCTGGAGTTCCATTCATTTCTCAGTGTTGGGAGTAAAGGAAAATAATTGAAAATAGAAAATAAATTGAGTTATAAGGATGACTTGTGCCTTAGCCTGTCTTACCTTTTTTTCAGCAGAGTAGGCTTAGGCATGAGAACAGAATGAAGTTGCAAATTAAAGAGAAAAGCTAGGATTGTGTGTGGTTAGTCTGCCTTCTGGGTTGCTGACTGAGAGCTCCCTGGGGTTACTGCCCGTCTCCTTGGAAATGCTGCTGTGCGTTTTAAGTCCAGCACAGTTGGTTTGTCTTGGAGGCCCACGTAGTATCAAAGTGCACCCAGCAAGCTTCTCGTTTACACTTCGTTGGCAACCTAATGTATTAACCTATAAACTTTTAAAATTAGGAAAAAATTGCAGAGTTTCATTGCTGGATTTCTCTCTATTGATTCCCTGTCAGGTGAAATGTCTTTGTAGTCACTGTGAGATGATTCACGTAGAATATTGCTGTTTGTTAATACTTCATCTGCTGTTCCAGGAAAAGTGGTACCAAGCGTAGCTGAGCCTTTGAACCATACAAACTCTCGAACTCAGAGGTCAGTAGTGCTTGATACTCAAATTTGCTCCCTTTCTCCTGCCGTGACTTTCTCTGTAGGGTATCGGTGGAGAGGAGAGCGGCTTTTTTTACCAGCAGCATGAGCAGTACCCCCTTCGTTTCCTCCGGTCCGTCTGCTGGGGGTATTGATACAGCTGTGTGCTGCTGCAGCCTGTGCTAGAATTTTGCTCTTCCTGTTCCTCTGTTAATTTTCTATGGCTTTGTGTTTATTTTCTCCTGTCTCAGTTGTCAAAAATTGTTTGAGTGATGTCCAAGCTAGGAGAAATCACCTGTTACATTTACTGGGGAATGTTACTGACTAAAACCTTTCCTTTTTTCTTTATGGGTGAGTTGTACCCGTGGCTGTGTAGTACAGCCTTAACTGCCTTTACCACTCTGGCCCAAATCCACTAGAGCTTGGTAGGTTGAGTTCTGCTTCTGTGTTTCAGCTGTGCAAATTAGAACGCTGCCTGGTCATTTATGAAGGGAAAAGGCAAAGGAAAGATGGTGAGGAGAACAGCGTGCTGGCTCGATATTGATGGGTGGAACTGAAGTGCTAGGTAGGATAGGTACAAGGTTTCTGTTGGGTGAGTGAGAGAGAAGAAAGCAAGGCTTCAGTGGTAACTCTCCTCATCATTGGCACACTTAGGAAACCAAAAGGATGTTGGAACGAGTGTAGGAGGAGAAAAGTTCCGTTTAAATATTAGCACTGAAATGTTCTTTTATTGCAAAAATGAAACATACTTTAAAAATTTACCCAGAACTCAGGTAAAATATTGGAAAAGCAGAGGAAAAAAGAAACAATAAAGTCTGACTTATTAAAAAAACCAAACACATACCAAGGTATGCAGTATCCATGCACACAAAAACCAGTGACTTTTAAAAAAAAAAAAGCCACAGAAGCAAGATTTTGAATGATATCACTTTGATAATTCAGCTTTCTGTTAATTTTAATCAATCTCCAGACAAACGTTTTGCATAGCAAAGAGAGCAAAACGTTCCCTGTGAAGAGATGTAGCTTCTCATTTCTGCTGTCCACGCTCTGTCTCATCTCCTGTTTCACAGGATTACACCAAGCTGCTCCGACCCGTACCTTCCTTACCATCCCACATGTACCACCGTCACCATCCCAGAGCCAACTGGGCTTTCCCTCTTACAAACCATAAAGGCTTATCTGCGTGGGTGAATACGCAGAAGCTTCTCTTGGAAATGCAGCATAAGCCGGGAAGTAGGCACAGACTTCACGGTGGTAGGAGCTGACGGAGCAGAAGCATTTTTCTTTTGACATTGCTACAGTGCAGTGGTGGCTTTTTCACGGGAATGTGGCTGGCTCAGTGGAGAGCAAGCCCCGGGGAGTTTGTATGTTCTTGTCTTGGTGCCCACTGAAAGCTTTTTGGCTTGGTCCGTATCCTGTCCCCTCCAGCAGGTGCGTAGGGGAGAGCGAAAGGCACATGCGTGATGATGCTGCTCATATTATTCTGGCAGCCTCTTTGCAGTTTCAGCTCCAAGAACTTCCAGAGCCACAGCCAGTGTTCCGGGATGGACTATCCTGTCGGGAATGTGCTCCCTTTCTTTTTGAACTCAAGTGAACTACCAGCATCCACAAATACTCCAGGGTAAAAAAAGTTCCCAGGCTTCATTACCTGCAGCGTTCAAACCTCCTTGTTTTGTTTTGAACCTGCTGCTGGCTTTACTTGACGCCCCTAGTTCTTCTGCTGGAAGATCGAGCAAATGGCTTCCTTTTTGTTGGCTTTTTTCCCAGAGTTCAGTTGCCTTTCCTCTCAGTCATCTCTTTCCAGGCTGAAGAGTCCTGTCTACCTAACTGCTCTTTGTAGACTCAGTCTCATACCTTTTTGTCATTCTTTTTGGCCTTCTCTGAGCTTTCTGCCATTGTCATCCCTTACTCTTGGTCTTTGTGTGTTGATGAAATCCTTACATTTAGAGAACGGAGAGAGCTTTAAACAGGTGCTTTGCGGGGTGAGCGAGGACTTCCAGCCAGCTGAGATGAACTTGCCCAGTAAGAACACGTTGCTCAAATGTTTTCATAATCGTTTTCAGGACTGGAAGTTCAGACAAGCTTATCCCTGCAGAACTCGGAAAGAAAGTGGAGGAGAACTTGCCTGTTGCACCAGGAGAGAGCACAAGCTCAAGTTCAAGACAAAGTGAAAGTCACAGGAGAGTGCTTTGCTTTGACAACCTCCTACCCGCGCCAGGAGGAAACACCCAGACTCAGACTACTAAGACTTTACCCCAAAAAGAAAGAAACGAGAACACTCTATTTGCTGTTGACTCCGCGTCATCCTCTGCTAAGGCACAGGTCACAAAGAGAGAGAAGGAGAAAACCTTGCCCAGAATTCTGTGTAAACCAGAAGTTGGTAGCAACAGAGGCGCGTCTGCAAAGGAGCCACAGCCCGAGCGGAAGGCGGCGACTGCAGGGCTTCCATTAGATCCCTTCCACAAGACTACGGCAAACAAGGAAAATGAATTACGAAGGGACACTGATGAAAAACAGAAGAACCAGGACGCTGCCAAACTCTCAAATGGCCAACAAAGTGTTAGCTTATGGAATGAGAAGACGGTTCCTTCGGTGCAGGAGCTGAACAAAAAGCAAGGGTCGCTGTCCAGTGGGAATGGCAAATCTTCAGCGCCCGTTCCTCTGCCTTCGAAGGAGCCGAAGCGAGAACCAGCTAAAGTCTCCAGCCAAGGCCTTTGCCTCTCAAGTCCCTTCACTAAACAGTGTGTGGAAATGCTGCAAGACATTCAGTGGCACAGCCCAGCGAGTAAAACAGTTGAAAATGGAGAACTGCCGGTACCCCGTACGCCATCTGGAGTTGGGGACAGGCACACAGATGATACTACAGATAGCGTACGGACTCCCACCTGTCGGCGCTTCAACGAGGACAGCACGACCCCTAGAATAATGGTACCCCCAGCTACGCCAGACTTGCCTGCCTGCAGCCCGGCTAGCGAAACAGGGAGTGAAAACAGCGTCAGCATGGCTGCTCACACGCTGATGATACTGTCACGGGCGGCTATTGCAAGGACTAGCGCTGCAACCCCCCTGAAGGACAATACTCAACAGTTCCGGTCTTTAAGGAGCACGGTAAAGAAAAGGAAACTAGAGGACTTGAGTGAGGGTGAGAGAAATTCTCGTTCTGCAAATAGAAAAGACCTTCAAAGCTCTCCAACGCCGTCAAAAAAGAAGAAAATAAAGGCAAGTACAGGCGTTTACTTTTTAAATTTAAAATTCTAAGTATATATTAGACATCTATATATGTATTGTTAATAATGAGATGGGTCAGAGGTGCCAGTCCAGATCCCCGGCATCTTATTTATATGTGTCAGTTTTCTAACTTTGCCTCTCGAATGTACTCTGAACTGTTTTCTCCAGATTACCGCAGTCTTCAGATGCAGACAAGTGACTCCTCCTCTCTGCACACACCTCTGAAAATCAAATTATTTCTCTTAAAACATGAAGGAGTTTCTAAATTCTCACTTCAGAAGGTTGGACTTGATGGTCCTGGTGGTCCTTTCCAACCATAACGATTCTATGATAATTAGGCTAAACTCAAACTATTCTTGCAACCTCATTTACGGCCAGGACGGGGAATCCACATTTTGTGCACTCCCCGTCTCTGTACCCTCCAGCACCACTGGGGATTTAACGGCAAAGGTGTGAGACGGGAGAAGGTGAGGTATGTGAATCATCAGAAAGGAGGCACGGTGTAGCTCATCCTGCTTGGTTATAGCACGCTCCTGAAATGTTCTGCATGAGAGGTGCTCGCTCCCTGGTGCGGCGCCTGTGACGAGCTGAGGGGCTGGTGCTGCTTTAGTAAGAGCTGTGGCTGTGGGGCGGCCATGCCGCCGCTCCCCGCCCCCTCCCTCTGCCGCGGGTCGTGGACAAAGAAAAAGACTGTTTAAAAGTGCCTTTTTGAGTTAAGGAAGGTTTAATATACATATATGTATATAAGAAAACAACATGTAATAAGCACTTGCAGTTAACAAAAAACAACAGTAACAGTGATAAAGGAGAATACAAAAAAGATTGATAGCACAGAGCGAGCTCACCGAAAAAACAGCTAAACAGGAACCGCCCCCCCACCGGAACTGTGGCCCCCATCAGCGTGGTGTAGAATAACCTGGCTCCACTAAAATTAACCCTGTCCTGGCCAAACCAGGACAGGCTGGAGCCCAGAGCTCTGGGGGCAACCATAAGTGTCCGTGCGTTTCGGTGTCTGATTTCTGGGGGAGCTTCGTGCCGTTAGGTCTGCAAGGCAGATGGCAGGGTGAGGCAGAAAGCAACGCTTGCACACCCCTCGGTATCCCCGGGTCCTTTGTATTTAACACAACTTCTTTTCCTCTCCTACAGAAAAAGAAGCTACCGCATTCTTTTCCAGCAGGGATGGATGTGGACAAGTTCTTGCTGTCTTTGCATTACGATGAATGACGAGAGAGAAGTTGAACTGGGACTGTCTAAAGCTGGGTGGTGTCATGCTGAGGTTTTGCGTGGGCAGAGCAGTTAGTTCTAAAGGGTGAGCTGCACTTTCAGTGCACTGAAGTTTCACTTTATAGCAAAATCGTAGCTGTTTCCGAAGCAGGTTGGTCGCTGAGTGTAAATATCGTTGAGTTGGTATATGTTTATTTTTGAAAGAGCACTTGGGTGATTATAGAGCCATTTAACTTGCAAAACTGTAAATTTGTATAAATGTAATGTAAGAAGAGTTGTATGTTTGCTGTTACACCACGTTGTCTGTGTTCTGCTGCGTTCTCTGTGAACCGCTCGGCTGGTTTGCGGGAAGGCCGTGAAGGTCACGGTGGTGTTTGCAGCTCGCCGTCCTAGGACAGGGGCAGCTGACTTGGCCGTTTCCCCTTCCCTTGGTGAACACGAGAGGGACTTGATCTTCAGCTCGGTCCAACGCTCTCTTCTGGCGTAAATGTCAAACCCACGTTGGAAGGCACTGAGTTAACAAAAACCAGTAACTGAACCTAAGGCCAGTAAAGCCTCCAGACCTCCTCCTTATCTACTGAAGCTTTTCCAAACTCGTCCTTCAGGTGAGATGAATGCGGACAGGCCTTGTCTGTTGTACAGGACGTTATTTGAGTGTGTTTGTTGCGGGTGAACCCCCGAGGTCGTACCCCGGTGTGAACACTTACACCTCGGCAAGAGCCAGGCGCGAAGTACAGCGTGTTGTGGTGCTCACGTCGGTTCTTTTAACTGTCACTTGTACTGCTGAGAAAGCGTTCGTTAGTATCACTTATGGAAAACGTGCATCCAATCTGTGTTTAACGTGGAATTTGTCAGAGCTGTTCCACAAACGCTCTTCAAAACAGGCGCAGCAGGAGGGCAGCCTGCGTTGCAGTCATGGGTGAAAATCACCACGCTCAGCCTTGCTCCAGAAGTTTCTCTACTGGGATTTCCTCCTTTGGTCTCAAATTGTTGAGGTCTTCGAGTTTTCTTGTAAGAGATCTGTACAGCGACAGGGCGATGTTTCAGGCAGTATACAAGGATTCCTAAGGAACCAATATTATGCAGTAGATGTTTATATTAAACCCATCCAATAACTAAATACTGCATAGTATTTACAGCTTGAATAAATACTTCGGTTTTCATAAAGTTCTGTGTCTGGCTTAATATTTTGTGAGCCTGCCGAGCAGCTTTGTGGAGATTGTCAAGTCACGGGGCTTGGGCCTTTTTCAAGGTGAGGAGTTCAGCATTAAACACTGAATTTTAATAGCGGCAGTTGTCAAAAGTGGCAAAAACAACTGTCTTTGCTACGTGGTGGTATGTTACGCTTAATCGTATTCTGACAGTTGATATGTGATATTTTTAAATAGACCTGCTCTTTGAAACCTAGCGTGCTCTCTGATGGGACAGCCGCTGCGCAAGATAATACTGGGAGTACTAAAGATGTGAAGTGGCCGCTCACTTACGGCTCCCAGGGAAGAAGCATCTTGAGTTCCAAGCTGCTGGCCTACGGCAAAGAATTTTGTGAAGAACAGGTGCCAAGAGCATAAATGAAGATTAATTCGTTTCCTTGGGATGTAGCATTTAAACCCCCCTGGTCACTTGCTCCCTCTGGAAGTACGTTCCCAGAAAAACCATTCCCAGTGCAGCCCAGTTAGCGCATTTATTCCCTTCGAGCAGGAAGGGCACTTGGACTCCTTCGGTCCTCAGGTGCCGCACGTTGACAGAGCTGCACATCACAGCTTCAAATCAACAACAAAGGAGCAGAAGTTCTTTGAGGCCATGTCAGTACATTCAGGTGTAAGTTACACCACCCCCTCTCCTTGCGTGGCTACTCACGCCAAGCCGGGGTGAAGGCGGCTACCGCCAGGCGCCGTTTCTGCAGTGGACCTGCCTTTCAGATGCACAGCAGTAGAAAACCCAACCTTTGAGTAAAAAACCTCGCAGAATCAAGCAATGGAACCAAGAAACGAGCTGCTTCTAGCAGCAGCGCTGTGAGCTACCCAGAGAATTCCTTCTCGGGGGCGTTTGAGAAACCACACACCGGTGACAAAGGAGCCGCAGGTAACTCTTTATTGTCAGCTCAGAAGACACGACCGTAATTGGACATTTCCTATTTGTCCTGTATAAAAACCGCCGCCGAGGCCAAGGTAATAAAAGCCTGCTGTCTGTAGCAATCAGTGGTGCTCTAAGAAGTTCTAGAGTAGCAGTTAAGGAATTGACCCGCTCACGGATAAGGTGGAACAGGTACCACTGCTCCCGGCGTTGTTTCCAACGCCCCGGGGCCTACAGCTTCTCCAGCAGGATTGCAGAAGCGCCGCCGCCGCCGTTGCAGATTCCTGCAAGACCGTACTGTCCTTGCTTCAGCGCGTGGGCCATGTGAACGACGATTCTCGCTCCAGACATCCTATGTGAAAGGAAAAACAACAACAAAAAAAGAGCTTAATGTGAAGACAAATCTTAATTTGACCCAGACAGGCTAGTTGGCAGAAGATAGTATTGATTCGCCAGAAGGGGAATAAAAAAACCCAACACCAAAAGACCAAAGAAACCCTTGCGCCTACATTTAAATGCAATACTGGTTATTTTTCTCTAGCTACAGCGCCTGAGGAGAAGAATTCTTATCCATACACAAACTCCATGTTGATCTAAAGTTTCTTCTGGAAAAGGAAATCGCCTCTAAGTCAGTCTGTGTACCCTGGAGTATCTCTACATGTAGCGAAGCTCTTTCACAGAAGGTATCGAGTCTGCCACAACAATCGACAGTAACAATTAATTTCCAACAGTTTCTTATTTGCTGACAGCTTGCTACTCCGCGGTTTGCCGCTTCGATCCGCCTTGTGCAAAAGCGGATGTTTAAATTCTGTCGTCAAAATCAACTTTTTAAGACAAAAAGAGCATATTCCTTTATCAGAAGGAGCTGATAATGCAGGATTATGCCTTGGTTAAGAGTTTTGTGTGAGCCATGAAGTATCCTACTGGCTCCTGGTGTACATACAACATGGTTACTTCACATCTGTAGTTACTCAGAGGTTTTGAGATGGGTTTTTCCTCAGAGCTGGACAGTGCAGCAGGGAGGATTGATGAGATGGACACACTTCACGCTGGAGGACCTTACAGCTGACTCCTCTAACCAGATCCAGAACTTAAACAACAGCCCCGCTGTGGAAGACCAGCCCACACATTAAGAAGATGTCATTTGAAGTCAGCTCTGCCGGGGTCTTCCAGGAACAGGAAACCAGAAGTTATTAGAACACCACAAGGTATAAAAATTGGAACCAGGAAGAGGAACTCTCTCTTTTTCCCCCGCTCTGAGCCGAGGAACACCATAATATTTCCATAGGGTAGATACGGTTTTATACAAATATATATATAGGTAATAAATTCGTGAAATACTCATTGGCCTCATAATTGCCTACGAGCCTGGTGGGGAGGTTTTCAGCGTAGCCCTCGATTTCCCCTTCTGGGAGGCGGACGGACGCCTGCGCTTCCGACCACGACACCCACCAGCATCCCCCAGACTGTCCCCATCTGCTGCTGGAGACTTCGCGTCACTGCCCAAAACGCTTGGACAAGGCCTGGAGTTTCACTTTGCTCACGTAAGAAAAGTACAAGTTCCTGTACCATAGCCGTCTTTAGTTTCTTAAGTTCACCTCTAAGTTTTATCAGCTGAACTGCTTGGTGAATTGTTTATTCTGCCACCTTAACAGCGCATTGGTTTTAATCCTTCATAAATCCATCCAAGCTTTTTTTTTTTTTCAAAGTAGGTGATAACTAACTGTGAAAAGAAAAACGGATCGTGCTCTTTTCGCGGTACCTTTTTATTAACACCTGCTTTAAGTCGCCGAGTACTTGCTAGCAAACTTCTACCACCCTTCCTGCTGAGCTGAGAGAGGAAAGGCGGCTGCGTTAGCAGCGTGTCTGGAGAGCACGTACCCTATTGGATGTCCCAGAGAGACAGCGCCGCCGTTCACATTTACTTTCTGTGGCTCGATACCCAGCATTTTGATATTGGCCAGCACCACAACGCTGAAGGCTTCGTTGATTTCCCACATTGCAATATCTTCTTTCTTCAGGCCCGTCTCGCTCAGAATCTAGAAATGATGATAAAAATGATTACTACCGTGGCAAAATGAGGAAGCTGGTTCCAAGGGTAACGAGGTCTGCTCTGAGGTCGGTGGCTCAGGCTGCCCAGAGTCCGATGCCAGCTCACACTTCGGAACCTCTCTGTCAGACGGGAAAAGGCGAGAGCGAGGTGTTGAAGCGCAAACTTCAGCTTTCACAAAAACAGAAGTGGAGAACTTGCCCTGTGCCAAGAATCCACCTGTAGCAGGACCGCTGCCACAGGAAGTACCTCTAAAGGGGCGCAGGATTGCCTCGTGCCACGCGCCCGTCTGCAGTTCCTTTTTGAACTGGCCTTTACCTGTGCAGCCATTTTTATTTCGCCTTCTGCCAGGCTTCACAAGGACCAACCAGCCTGAGGCTGCTGAGCGCGGCATGAAACAAAGCTCTCCTTCAGAACAGGTGAGAGAGATTTGTTACTCTGAAAATCGCATTCTAGTCTCGATCCTCTGCAAAACACGTGTTCTTTCTCTTTACGATGCAATGGTCATTTTGAGCCTGGTTACAGAAAGATCCACAGAGGGGTGCAGTGACGACCCAGCGCTAGGGAAGTTTGTTGTTTTTCAAAAGCCAGTTTTATTCCTACCTTGGGAATAGCGTGTGCCGGTGCAATGGGGAAGTCAATGGGATCCACGGCAGCGTCTGCAAAAGCTGTAAACAAATCAGAAAAGCTGCTTAAAGACCTTTTCATTTTTCCCATACATGATTTCTATACGTGCAAGCAGCAAACCCAGCCAAGACAGAAAAATTCTGAATATACTGGTCTGTGAACTAGATCCATCTGAAGTTTAGTGCCTCAGTGAGCCACTTAATAACACCTTCATATTGTTGATATAATTCCAGATAGAAAGCTGTTTAGAATCGAAACCTTGCTGGTACAGCCCTTGAAACCTCACAGTGTTGAGGAGATGCAGCCACGATGCCCAAGGGCTCAGCCTTTCTGTCCCAAGGACGCCAGATAACCAAACAGGACTCCCGGTCTGTGAGCAGCCGACGGGAGTAGCTTCCAGGACTGTACTCCGAAAATTAGAACAGAAACATCTTACCTACTATCCGAGCCAAGGGTTTGACTTTCAGCCTCTTGGCTGCCTCTGTGGTCATCAGCACCAGAGCAGCTGCTCCGTCGTTCAGCGTGCTGGCGTTGGCAGCTGTGACCGTTCCTAGAAAAGGTGAAGTGGGGCTGAAACCGAGGAGAAGGAAGGTGTGACATCGCTCACCTGCATCCTGCTCAGGACTGCCTTTTTTCCCCTTAGGCTCTTGAACACAGGCTCTCAGCACAACAGCTATCGCCGTATTCACTAAAAGCGGGCTGGTTTTTAAAACCCGTTTGATCAAACGAGTAGCCAGGGGCATCCCTACGCTCATCCCCGCGGTGGTGTAGTCACGCTGCCGCGGCAGCTGCGCCGCTGCCCCACAGGGACTGCCACCAGAAAGATCTACCAGTGACAGACCCAGGGAAGTACCAGGACCTGTGTGACGGCCCTTCAGCTCCCACTGAGCCGAGAGCTCGTCCTTGCAGGAGACCAGGGCAACAGCTGAACCAAAACCAATCTTTCAGTCTGTCTAAAGTCAATGTCCAAACCAGAGTTTTCCACTGGCTCCAGGTTCTCGGACCCGTTCTTAATCCAAGCCCGTTCCCGCTGCTGTGATGCGTGTTTCTTTATCTCAGCAGACGTTTAAAAGTCAATAGACTACTCGGGGCGTTCATGCAGGTGAGAACAGTACTCTTCACTGTAACACAGGGTCCCTGCACTGGTAGGAAATTAAGCTGTTAATTTAACAATATTTACCATTTTCTTTTTGGAAAACAGCTTTCAGCTTTGGAACTTTACTGAAATCAACACGCTTGTATTCTTCATCTTCTTTCACTTCTGTATCTGGCTTTCCTGAAATTCAGATTTGGTTTAGTATTTTATACGAGTCCATTCTGAAGAGATTCTGACACAGTACTCTCATTAAATGCTGCTTTCTTTATAAACAACTTGTTTCAGTTAAAAAAAGGTAAACACACGTAAAAAGCACGTCAAGAAACGCACTTACAAAAAATGAGAAAAATTATTATTCCTTAATCCAACTTATTCACAGCAAATCCATTAACTTCTTAGTGGCTGAATGACAGGGACAAAGAACATGTCTTCAAAGTAATTAATAGGGAAAGTAAAGCACAGCTGTCCTCAAGCCGTACTGGCTACATTCAATAGCCAGTCTAGCACGCACGTGAAGGAGGAAAGAAACATTTTAAAACAATCCCAGGCCACAGGTGAGTGACTGCTACTCACCAGGAAGTCTGCACAACCACAAACCCTTAGCTAATCCAAACCTAGCGCTCCTGAAATCTCCGTGTTTAACCACCACCATTTGCACTGAACACAGTGTTACAGCTGTCATCATAGAATCACAGAATGGGAGGGGTTGGAAGGGACCTCTGGAGATCATCAGGTCCAACCCCTGCCAAGCAGGACCAGAGAATCTAGGGCAGGTTACACGGGAACACATCCAGACTGGTCTTGAAAGTCTCCAGAGAAGGAGACTCCACAAGCTCTCTGGGGAGCCCGTTCCAGTGCTCTGGAACCCTCACAGGCAAGAAGTTCCTCCTCATGCTGAGGTGGAACTTCCTGTGCTCTCGCTTGCATCCATTGCCCCTTGTCCTATCGCAGGGCACAAGTGACAAGAGGTTGCCCCTTTCTTCTGGACCCCCAGCCCTCATCTATTGATCCACATTCATTAGATCCCCTCTCAGGCTTCTCTTCTCCAGACTAAACAGCCCCAGGTCTCTCAACCTTTCCTCATCAGGCAGCTGTTCCAGTCCCCTCATCACCCTCGTAGCCTCCGCTGGACTCTCTCCAGTAGACTGCGAAACCCAACTCATTTTATCACACCTTCCCATAATACCTTTTATTGAAACAGTGACAGGAACGATTTCCTTTTTCAATATTCCTGAATCCCAGGCTGTTTTGCTCTTGGTGTAAGAGCCGATGGCGTAAGTGTCTTGTTCCTCTCGTGAAATAGTGAACTTCTTTGCAGTATTCTCAGCACAGTTGCCCTTGGAGAAAACCAGGCACGTTAGGTTTGGTATTCCTGGTGACGTGAAGTAGAAACGTAACAGAGAAAATTCAGCCAGCAGATTTCCAGAACAGAACGTGACTAGTATTTGGTGTCCCTTTCTAACCGACTCTGTCACCATCAAACAATAACTTCCATTTTTGGAATAGGATCTTCAGATGTAGCAAATGTTTTCTGGAACCAGATTAGTAAAGCCGTGAAGGAACTTCCCTGACAGAACTTTTTTTTTTTTAATTAAAAAACTGCATGCAAAGGTAAGTTTTAAAGTGCTCATTGGCTGATGTCTTCAGAGAGTGAAGATCATTGTTCAGCCACAGAAGAGCATGTTCACACCATCATGCTCCTGTTCCCACGCCACTGTTAGCCTTCTGTTCCCGAAGGTTACAAGGACGGTTCAACACGCAGGGCTTACTGAGCCTTTGGGATCTGGCATGCTAACAACTACAAATAAAAGTGTGTATACCTCTAGTCTAATAACTGCAATTAAATAAGTAGAATGAAGCCATCAAATCGCTTTATCTATAGGTCAACAATCATAATTATACAATCACAATTCATTACCAACGCTGTTTAAATATCCAGTGACAAAATACTAAAAAAACCCAAAAAATTATACTCATTTAGCCAAGGTGAAAGCTTTGCTCTTACGCAGGTTTTGTTCCACCTCTCACTTCTGTAGAGAGCTCGGTGAAATCGCCACAAAACCCTTTAGTGCCGTGTTTGTCCAGCTCTTCAAACAAGCAAGTTCACCTCTACGCAGTTAAAGCACGGAAAGTCTTCACGGCGCCGGCAACTTAGTCCATTGCCAAAACACACACACGAGGGCCTGGAGCCACGGGGCCTTTCCAGGCAGCCTTCAGCTGCTGTAGTGAAGACAACAAGTTCTAAACCATCGCCCCAATGGCTTTAACTTTGTGTTATAACCAGCTCCTGGGGTTTTCCCCATACACAGGAACTAGCAAATCCGCTATTTCCACTCCTGTAACAGTCCCAGAATCACAGAATCATTGTGGTTGGAAAGGACCTCCAGGGTCATCAAGTCCAACCTTTCTCCTGGCATCTCTCTAACCACTACACCATATCCTCAAGCGCCGCATCTATTCGTTCTTTAAACACCTCCAGGGATGGTGACTCCACCAC
>VZZY01020671.1:208285-244273 GCA_013400335.1 Eurystomus gularis
TTAATCCTAACATTAATTAAAACTGCTTCCCATTCATTTCCTTTTGAGAGAGGATTTCTCTTTCTCTCTGTCTGCTCTCAGAAGTGAAATACTTCTTGCTTTCCATATAAATGTCTAAAGATTCTCCAGACACACTGATTAGAACTGGCACAGATGAGGTGAGCATTTGTACTCTTTTTTTCTTCCTTGACTGTCAGTAGCTGGTGTTCTGAGAGCTTAACCCATCTAGTCTAGACCTTTGATTTAGAGCCAAAGTTTCCAAGTACAAACCAGAGATAACAGGAACTGACAAATACTGACTCAGGAAGAGCTGAAGATTTTACCCTGAAAACATGTACGTACCATATAGGAAAGACATCCAGCTTGGCTGGGTGTTTTTCAGAAATGCGTAATGCCAAAAACATGTAGAGAAAAAAAAAAAAAGGGAAAACTCTCACGTAACTTTGCCTTTACTCTTGCAGTAAAAGGCCCTTTTTCTGGGATAGAGCCTGCTGCTGCACCGGGACTAGCACTGGGATCATCCCAGCGGGAAAGGTGCTCGGACCTCCAGCCGTGTTGATTGACAGGCCCTTTACTGGAGCTCACCCAAGAATGAAAAAGAGGACATCAAAGATAATCCTACCTCCCTTCAGACGCAGGGAGCCCCAAGCTGTGCAGCACCAGACACCTCCAGTTTGGGCACAGCCTGTGGTGCAGATCCCATCTGTGAAGGGCTTCCCCAACTGTTCGATCTATAGAGCTCTTGTAGGATCTTCTGAGAAGAAAACAACTCTGCTCATCATCCCTTCCGTCCAACGAGAGTATGTTCACACAAGAACTTCACTTTGAGCTACAGACAACATCCTGTGCCACCACAGAGCCTGTGCCACCACGGAGCCTGTGCCACCACGGAGCCTGTGCCACCACGGAGCCTGTGCCTTCTCGGGTTAACTGGTGTACAGTACTGACACACAACAGTCTTCTGGATAGGACACTGCTGAAATATGACTGTTGTAACGGACAGAGTGTCACGTTCCTGGCCCAAGGCGTAAGCAAGGTTATTTACCAGCTTTCGGCAACATCTCAAACGCTATGGAAATGTAGAAGATGCAACACAGCACTGTAAAATAATTATTTAATTGTTCCACAACTTCAAGTTTCCAACAAGATGACGGATATTCTTGAAGTAGTGTTTGTTTAAAACTTAGTCTGGAGCTGCGTAAGAACTCTAGTGCACAGAGAAGCTAAGTGAAGAAAAAAACTATCCCCTCCCCAGAGTCAATAGATTTATTTCAGGATACAAATCCTCTAATGCCGTATCAGAAAAAAAAAAACCCACAGAAAAAAATGCTTTTAATAGGTCAAGCAACACAAGCACGGCCGCCAGCCATCCCCTGTGTGCAGTGTGCCCTGCTGCGGGCCCTTTCCCAGCAGTTTGCGCTGCGCTTTCCCCCACATCTGCTGATTGTCACCCTCCCCAGCCACCTCCTAGCCCCACACAAACGGCCGTTAAGAAGGTCTGAAAGGGAAAGGAGGGAAGAAACCCTTTTTCCCGTGGGATCTGTGCCCCACAGATCAGGAGGTGGCAGCAGCCGCCCCCAGCCGCGCTCTCTTACAGGCGTTTCGGATCACGCGCAGGACGTGGCGCACAGGACTCAGCTGAAGTTCCACAGCGGGTCTCCATCACCAGGTGAGATGAGGATGAAACGCAGGCACCGTGTGTGCACCTAGAGAGAGACATCAAAAGAAGGTCTAGAACACAAGTCCTGTGAAGGGTGGCTGAGGGAACAGGGGCTGTTGAGGCTGGAGAAAAGGAGGCTCAGGCGAGACCTTACTGCTCTCTCCAACCACCTGAAAGGAGGTTGCAATGAGGTGGGTGCTGGTCTGTTCTCCCACGTAACAAGCAATAGGACAAGAGAAAATGGCCTCAAGTTTAGGTTGGCTATTAGGAAACATTTCTTCCCCAAAAGAAGGGTTGCCAAGCAGTGGCACAGGCTGCCCAGGGCAGTGGGGTCCCCGTCCCCGCAGGTATTTACATTATACACAGCCGTGGTGCTGAGGGACATGGGTTAGTGGTGGACTTGGCAGTACGACTTTAACAATGGGACTTATGATCCTACAGGTCTTTTCCAACCTAAACGATTCTATGATTCTGTGTTGCCACATACAGCAACAGAAGAAAAATAAAGCCAAGTTCATAGTTTATCAGAAGAATGCAGCATGTTTGAAGCCTTTCATGTTTAGGTCAATGGCTCTGCCTAAACGGATCAGTTTACACTGGTAGGAGTTGATTCAGCAAAGCCACTCGGGCTTACTTTTAGACAACTCCACCTGGAAAACCATTGCTTTGCCCCAACAGGAAAAAAAAAAGGTTAGGAAATAACGGCAGCTTGCTATCCAGGTTCCACCCGCGAGGACTGCCAGTTTGCCAACTGCCACGTGCACTGAGCAGTCACTCCAACACAGTTATTTATTCCACAAAATAGTTCCAACCTTTGCGTATACCAGAAAGCACAAAAGACTGATTTTATCTGGTGCACTTAAAGAAAAAAGGAGTTGAAATGTAAGAAGAGAGTCACATTAAAAGGCAAGGCGAGCCGGAGAAGAAAAGCCGTTACAGGAAAAGCCACCGACTGTCCCCACAGCAGTTGGTTTACTGCAGGACCAGGTACCTGAAGAGCTCAACACTCTGGTGACAACACCAGCAACGTTCAGTGACACTCATTTTAAGTCATTTCAGAGAGAGACCAACCCAAACGTTCAGCCATCCCAGGACATCCCAGTGAGCTGCACAGAGACAAAACCCTTCCTGAAAATGCCACAGTCGGGCAGCTCCAGCCACCTCTGGCACGGCAGCCTCTGAACACTTCAGCTGAAAGACCACAGCTCATCATTAAAGAGAACTGGAAAGGCTAATTAGCTCTACACAGAACCTTAAGTAACTGAAAAATCGTAACGAGAAAAGAACTGGAAGAAGCTGTTGTTGTTTTTTCTGACCATAACAGACTCTGGGACTTGGAATCAGGCAAATTTTCAGGGGCAGCACCTGAATGCAACATGAACATTTTGCAGGGGTGGATACCAAAATGCCTTGCTAAACGAGTAGTCTTTTATATTACATTTTTATTTTGCAAGAAAATAAATTATACAACTTAAAAAATAAAATTCAAAAAATTAAGCAGTACATCAAAATAGTTCAGCTGGACTGCCATACAGAAACTACCACCGTTCAAAATTGTACAGCATCATTATCTCGGTAGTGGCACACATTCAAAATCGTAAATACCATACGTAGATAGATATTACAGCTCGGGAAAGGAACTCAAGTTTGCTCAACACTCCAGACTACATATAGTGTATATGACAGGAAAGCTTTCATGTATTGTTTAGTTCACAAATATGACCTCAAAGAATTACAAAGATAGCGTCCCGGTCGTTTTGATGAAAATAGAAAACAGTTTGAGTTCAAGATAGCAAATCTTTTCTGTAAAACTATCAAATCTTTTTGCCAATTTGTGTTTTTGAATCTTGCGCTTTACAGGACGATGGCATCCCGATGCAAAACAATGTGACGTGAACGTTCAGAACATTTATCTTAAGTTTAAAAAGGTGAAAACGAGATAGTCACATCGTCTTGTGGAAATGTAATTGCGTTACAGTCATAAAAAATGAAAGATAGGTGAGGAAAAAGAGAAGCTAGGGACACCAACTGTGGAAAGAGGAAAATGGAAGACTTCAGAATTGGAACTGAGATCGTCATCAAGTTGTTGGGACAGAGAAAGATTTAACAGTACTTCTTAATTAAACCCATGAAGAGTGAATTTTTTCCTCCCCTCTCCTACACCACATTTCACCCCGTCGCTACTGACCATGGCAGTGTGTGTGGCAACGTGATTTTCAGATGCAGCACCTCTTTAAGCTAGGTCTTTGGACATAAATATTCATAGCTAAAAACTGCAGCCTTAAAAGTGCGTTGTTGCCATATTGCAAGTGAAGAACAGTTCCTTTCCGTTCAGATCCGAACGCTCCCCTCCCACAAGAGCAGTTTCCCCCCGGTATCTCCCTGTGCCCCGGGTGATTCTAGTTCTAAGTGCATACTGGTGAAGGTGACCTGATGAAGGACGCTAAACGTGATTCTGCATCTTTAACAAATTTGCTGGTGTGAGTCTCAATAAAAAACCCGACATCCGTTTCTGGTGTATATTTAAAGAAAAACGACCACGTCATAGGCATCCTACCAATTCTATTTCTTCATCCCAGGTGCTGAGAAATATAGATGTAACATTTAGGTTGAATTCTTTGATATTTATTAGCCGAGGGAATATGCAGATCCTTAGCTTTTAGCAACCTGTTGCTTTCTGCACACACTCCAGCTTCCTAAACAGTTCTGAGATGAAGTCTCCTAAACTTCTCTCTCAAATCCAATCAACGTCTTCAAAACCAGCATCATCCCCTTTGCAGCTCTTTTCTCCGTGACCATTTCACCCCTGTTCTTCTCCAGCTAGGGGCTGGAATCCTTTCTGTTGCAAAGAGCGTGCTCAGACTGTCGTGTTTTACCCCAATTATCCCAAACGTTTATCCCTTTTAAATTACAAAGGCTGAAAGTCTCGCAGCACAAAGGTTTTTTTATTAGAATCCTGCTTTCTAAGGTTCAAATAGTTGTACTGGTTCCCCGCACAGAGCACCACTTGCTTTTGATTCTGAACTGCACCACCACAGGGCCAACAGAAAAGATGCGATATTTTAAACCAGCATCTGGGTAGCAATGGAACCACGTGAGATGAGCTGTGGGATTCCAAATCAAGCGTAACTGGCCAGGTCTTGATTTCGCTCCATCTCTCGCTCGTGAAACCCTCACTACCAAAACCGTCCCACCCCAGCAGAAGGCCGAGCACACGCTGTTGTCAGGCTGGCACGTCAGTAACCGCGCGCGGCCTCCGGGCTGCCGAGCTCGCTGCCAAGCCACTCTCACCGTACGCTTTACCACAACCCTGCAGAAGCAAAACTCCTCCTCTTACTTCCTGGAAAGTTTTCCTTCTCAACTCAACATAACTGTATCCTCTTCCCCCTTCCAGTCACAGATGAGGAGACCCTCAGATGTTGTACTTCAACTGGTTAATGAAAGAACAAACCCAGCACGCTTGCGATTTCTAGAAGAACACTCACCCAGAACTGAGTAAAGCTCAACTTACCTTCTGTCCCAAGAGAGGCCCTCTGCTCCAGTGAGTCACGTTACCACTCCAGGACATGCTGGGACCTTTCAGAGCAGCAGAGAGGCAGGCAGTGCCAAACGACTACTTCAGATGATTGAAAATACGAGAGGTAACTGTAAAACGCTGACATTCCTGACGGGTGTTTGGCACTCTCTCTGCACGCGCTAAACAAGGTCGTGTTAGAACTGTATTTCCTACCCTGCCGGTTCCAAAGTAACAAGCAGAAGGTTTGTTTTTCATACAAAGACGTTGACTTCTAAGCAACGAGCCAGCCCAGTCGGGTTAACCTCGTATCTATACGTATAAAGTCACCAATGAGGAATTAGTACAGGGCTCTCCAAGTGTTATTCTCTTTCTGGGGGAGTTGTGCATTAATTACTCTTTAATGCAGTCAGATATATGTAGTCGTACTTAAATACTCGAAATACAAATATTAAATGTACAAGGGATACACTTAATATTTCTAAATTTCGGTATAACAGACCCACCCATGAAAACTGCTGTTAGAGTGAAGTGTCATTCCAGAAACCTTTACCTTCTCAAAAAGGATTGTAGAAAATCACCCATCCAAATAAGGTAACAAATAATGTATATCCACTTGTTTACAGCAAACAACTTCAAAACAATGTTCTCTTGCTTAAGGACAAATTCCACCCGTGATTTGGAATTACTTTTATGTCGCTTACGTGTCAATTCTTAGAATCCAGTTACCAGACTGAAGCACTGCTGTAGCCAACAGGTTTTAGCTGTAACAAAGACAAATCAGTTGTGACGCGTGTGTTTGTGTCTCCAATGTTATTACATAAAAAGGATCCCAGGTGGACAGTACATTACTCTGTTGATCCAAAACACAAAAGTGAAAGTGCTACTTCTAGTCCTAATTGCGTTTAAAACAAAACAAAAACAAAACAACCCACAACCCCCCCCGCCCCCCCAAAACCCAAAACAAAACTAATAGCAGTTCCTCAGTGCATGAATATTTGAGTATTTTTTCCTTGTGCAAGTACTGGTCATCTAAAAACCCAAACCTGTATTCTTCCTGGTGGGTGTAAATTAAATCTACTTTTAAGAAGTTCACAATGGGCTCTTCATGAACGCGAGTTTCCCACAAAACAGCATGCTGTTAGAAGTGTGCAACATGAAGGGAATGCCATCATGCTAGCTGAATGAGATTGGCAAAATACAGTCCTCTGTAAGGTAAGGCAGGGATTTTTAATACGGAACGAGAGTCAAAACGAATCCTCCTGCAGCACAAACTGTTGCAGCTTTCTGTCCAGGCTCCCTCCCGTTCATGTTCTCGGCATCCCGCAGAGTCCTCCAGTTACGCCATGTATATGAAGGTGTTGATGTCCGACTCATCCCTTCTGATGTATTTGTGCTCTATAAGCCATTCAATCTGCTCTTTGATCATTTTCTTTTGGGGCAAGAACATGTTTTTCAATATTTCTACCAGTTCAGTCTGAAGCTGAGCATTAGTAATTTTCTTCCTCATTTTCATTATTTGGATAATAGCCTCCTGGGGAGAGACAAGAGGAAAAAGAAGGTTGGTTCGGGGTTTGTTTTTTTTTTAATTGCCTGGGTGAAGCGATGAAGCGAACACGGCACTGATCAGGGAGTTCCTGGTGAGGCAGCACAGCAAGGAAACCTGTGATAAAAAGGCCAAAGTAGATACCGAACTGCTTTTACAGAGGAGTTGGTGAAGGAAAAGAAGGAAGCACTGGCAAGAGCCAAGAGATACAAGCCAAGGCCAGACAAAGGCGAATCTGCAGTCACATCTTATACCTGGAGTGTGAATTACTCACTACAAGCTGACGTTCGCTCGCTCTCTCAGCGGAAGTTGCCATTTCCAGGGTGACTTGCGCTATACCTTGCAAATACCTCATGAAATTAGTCCCCAGCTGGAACCCACAAGGAGTTCTCATTTCATAAATGCAACCAGGCATTAATCCTTCTGCTGGAAGTATGGCCAAGACGTTACGTCAGGTGGTACACAACACAACACGCATGGCCTGGAATCTAATCTGACTGATAGAACAGACCCGCAGTTTGAAGGTCAGATGGGAGAGACTCCTTTGTAAATAATGGTCTCTGATGCCTGAAAAAAGATTCAGGTTTTCATATAATTATAGAATGGGTTGGGTTGGAAGGGACCTTAAAGATCATCCAGGTCCAAGCCCCTGCCATGGCAGGGACACCTCCCACTAGAGCAGGTTGCTCCAAGCCCCGTCCAACCTGGCCTTGGACACTTCCAGTGATGGAGCATCCACAACCCCCCAGGGCAACCTGTGCCGGTGTCTCACCACCCTCAGAGTGAAGAGCTTCTTCCTTACATCTAAAAATGACTCTTTTTTTACATGTAAAATTATTTATTGTTTTAGAACGGTCAGCTCAAAAGATCTGACATGAGTACCTGTCTGAAGGCCAACTAATCACAAAGCAGGAAGCCGTTGTTTGTACATCTAAGGTGTACTTACAAACCTCCCCTCTGAAGAGAAGGCCTCTCAAAAAGTCTATTAGTAAATCGTGATTGCTAATTGCTATTACTAAACCGTGATCCATGATCCCACCTCGGAGATTACTCAACTCTTCATACAGAGCAAAGAGATCTCAAGATTAACGATGCTGGTGTTAATGTTCATTAATATAACAATTCAAATATTCATTCATATAACAATTAAAATAACAATGTTCACGCTGGTGGCTCAAGTCAGCCAACTTTCCCATCTACTGCTGCCACCCACTACTCCACCGTTACACCTTCCTTACTTGCTTAGTATCTGCTTTTGTCCTCTCTAAACAGTTGCCATGGAACAGCAGAACCACAAGTGCACAAACACACACACAGTCCAGTATTCACAAAGGTTCTAAGGCAAGCAGCAAAAGGAAGTTCCAGTGGGATTCAAAAGCATCCATTCCATACAGCAACATCCCGGCAAGGACAGCGTGAATACGGATAATGCAACAAGAGACGGGGGAGTTGTACACGCCTCTGGTGCTTTACTTGCCTGGGTTCGTAATATTCTTAGCTGGACTATTCCTTCATTTTCCTCTTCTCGCATTCTCTCTGTAGTAAGTTGCAACCGACCAATCAAATTTATCTTGCCCCTTTTCTGAACTTTAGCGTTTTTTCTGAAAAAGTATTGTGTGAAAATAAGCAAAAAAAATACATTTTCAATTAAGGAATTCCTGTTAAATTACAGCAGCAAGGAGAACCATCACAATGTATAGGCTATCGGCACTGCAGCAGTGAGACAGCTGCCTCACAAATCCAAACCCAGTGCCAATGTCTCCACACAGCAACACCAGAATATACTCGCATCACCAAAAACCCACCAGCTCAAACTGAGTGTCCAAAGTTTAAAAGTTCCCAGCACTATTTTAAAGAATAACATTTCAGAGAAATGGATTTCAGTTTAACGATATAAGACTAGGCTTCTTTGAAGGATGTTTTTGCAACACTGTTCAGGAAACTGGACTAGTTAACGTTCCATCGGAAGAACTCTCTAGCATTCAAAAAGGATGAAAACCAAGTATTGCAACACAGCAAGCTGATGGCCTTCATCAGTGTCACCCCCAACCGTTCTGCAGAGCCTGTCTCTTCTGTCACGCCCCCCAACACTTCCCAGAGCCCACGATCCTGACGACAGGAGTAAACATCACAGCCCTGGGCACGACACTAAGCCCCAGCAAGCAGATTCATCACCTCTCTCTCCCCCCACAGCTCCAGATGTCCAGCTGCTACTGAGAATGAGGCCCAGAATCCGAGGTTACTCAGAAGGAGCCAGTTCTAATCACAGCCACTGGTAACAGAGAGAGGGAACCCCAAAGCAAAGCATGCTGGAGGCAGTGTATACCACTGAGACATGCTCTTGGTACGCTACCTGACGCTCTGAAGGATTTCAAAGCACCAGGAGAAGAGCATTGCAATTCTCAATGAAATAAAGACACTCCTCTCCGGTGAAAGCCAGATCCAAAAGCCTGGCTTTTGACAGCATTCCATGCTATGAAGCAGTTTCACTTCCTTTTTGAACTTATCGCTCTGCTTTTGAAGCTGTGTGCGCGTTACAACCAATACAGCACTAGCGCTCTGCCTCTACACTCTTCTTCCTACACGAAATTTCACGGGCTCATTAGTAAAGGGAGACAGCCGAGCCTCCAATTTTGCACCTCATCCTCAGGTGTTCTAAGAAATACAATTTCACAGAGATCAGCACCATAGAAACACTTGTCTGCAGGGGCTGCGGGAGGTCATCAAGTCCAACCGCCTACTTGAAGCACGACTATTGCCAAAACTAAGCGAGGACAGGGCAGCAAAGCATCTGTCTAGCTGAATCCGGAAAACTTTCGAGAACGAAGGTTAAGTTAAAGTGAATTCCTTTAGATATAAAATAGCACATTGTTACTTTACTTTTCAAACGTCATCTTACATTAAACTGAACTCCTGGTTCACCGAGAAGAGGGTTCCTTCTGTAAAGTCTTTGGGTGAATTGACTTGAGGTTCATACAATAAAACCTGACGTTTCAGCTTTGGAAATGCTACAAGAGACTACAGAGAAAAGGGGAGGGGAAAGAATGAAAATAAAACACCAGACTTTCTAAATGGAAACAATTACTTTTTAAGAACATAGTTCACTGCTGTGCAGACTGTAGCGAGGAAGCGACGTAGCCTTGTTTGGAACGGCTAGAGGACAACACAAGGATACTGGTAAAACCAGCGAGGGGACGTGGTTTACCAAATCTCCTTCTGAAACGGGTTAGCGTAAGTAAAATCATACAAAGAAGTAAAACGCATGAACTCACGGGTACAGAAGTGGTGTTAAATCTGAGTTATGTGTTTCCTCTCTTTGTTCTTGAGCTAAATAATTAAAAGTCTGACAGAGCAAACACTGAAGTTACTTTTAAGCAACTTGTATTCATCAGGTGCCACCAGTTTCCTAGAACTAGGCCAGTCCCACTCCACAAACCACAATCAAAACTGCGTGCTCTAGGCAGCGTATGGTCACAAAGATCTTGCTCTTTCCAAAAGCTTAAGTTAGAGAATACTGGGCAGAAAGAATGTGTTAATATAAAAGCTGTGTGCGCCCAGCAGTAGCGCAAGGAACCAGTATCACAACTGATAAATGAACAAAAAAGGCGTTCACTTTTCAGTTTCAAATTGTTATCTGGCAGCTCTTTAAAAATACTAATCCAGCATTTCAGCGTACAAAAGCTAAGAAGAAATCTGTTTCAAGAGAAAGGGAAATACCCATAAAGTCCTCCTAAGTTCTGCATCGGGGAGTTCAGTGGCCAGTTTAAGATTTTCAAAGCTGATCTTCTCTCTGGGTCTTTGGTTCCACGCAAACAGCACAGCTAGCTGAAATGTTGTTACCTCCAGGTCATACTGGCCAACCTCATTCTTAAATGTTATCTGTGAACAGAACGACAGTTTTACTGATGAGCCTTTCTGGACCACAAGCTTCCTCAGAAAGTACAGGCATTGAGACCCTGAGAACTATGCACTTACAATTCCGTTGGACATGAGGTGGTGCCAGTGCAGCTTTCTACCACTGTGATTCTTTTTATAAAATTCTTCAACTTCTGGGATGAGATCTTCTAGTTCCGTGGGCAGCGAGACAAACACCTTTTCAGAGCTTCGGGACCAGGCGCCAGCATTTAAAATTTTAATATTCACAGAGTCAGCTATAAGACAATATTGGATTATATAAATCTCCCGGTGTAACAGATAAACAAAATGTTTGTTGGTTTGGTTTTTTTTACTCTAAATACTATTACGGAAGACCGAATTTTCACAAAGTAGCAGGGTGTCTACGTACTTAACCATTAAGGTACTCTATTAATGCACCACTGGCTTTCAGCCAGCAGCACTGATTGAAATCTCTGTTCTTTCCTGCTTGCCTCTGCAGCGCTCCCTCAGCCCTGAGGCTGCAGCCAGCGCTTGCAAGCACCGCTCAGGGGTTTGCAGCAGTAGCAGGTCCCAAACTGGATGTTCCTCAGCCTTCCTCATCGCTGAAATTCAACCTCAAGTCTGATGTAAGCTCTTCCGAGCATGCATCCGGCTCTCCCGCTGGCGGATGAAGGAGGAGCACAGCATGAAGCGCGCGTGAAGAATAATGAGGGCACAAAAGAAGGGAGCAGTTCAGGTGTTCACCTGGCTGATACTGATTCAAGCCCCTGCTTGGAATTTATCTACCAGAGTAGGGAATCTGTGCCTACAAGATTGCTCATGACGAAAACCCACCGTAACTTACAGAATGATGTAGCTCCAGTGTCAACTGTAGGAGAAAGCAGAGTCTACAGACACTTCCCATCTGGGGGTGACAATGCCCTGAAAACTACGTTCAACCTGCAGCTGACAGAATTTTTAACTCAAGACTCAACAGAATTATTCTTCACTAAGACCAATGAAAAACAGCAAAATCATTTGAAATAAATACCTGGTAAAGCAAGTTTATTGTTTTTGTGCATTTCTTTGAAGGCCTGGTTCAAGTCTTCAGACACTTTGATATCCTGGAACATCCTAGCCAGCTTGTTTACATAGTCTGCTGGCATTCCCACTTCCTGTACAAACAAACAGAACACTAAACTATGACACAGACAACTATGATCAAAACCCTTTATTTTTAAAATAATAAACTCAAAAAAAAAATAAAAGAAGAGCATTAAAGCACACAGGTATCATCACTGTACAGCGACAGTTAATCTGCAATGCAATATAAAGGGTTTTTGCATGGATCATAAGTAGTTAGTCCTTAAGGGCATAAGATTATTCTTTTAAAGAAATCCAAGTGCTGAAGAACATATGCGTGCATTAAGGAATTACTTCAAATCTCAGCATTCATTAATGTGTAAGGCATGCAAATAATACTCTAATCTACGTAAAATTTCACAATTAAAACACATTTCAAATTATTTACATACCTAACCAAGTACACTGCTTTGGGCTCATTTGCATATGGAATATGTGAAGCCTTCAGATAATTCTAATGTGAAATATTCTTACATCTATCACCACCACTATTAGCATCAAAATTTCTCTTAGAAAAGAGCTGAACTGTTTTCCTTTCACAAAGTACTGCAATAAAATGGAAGCACAAGATGTCCCGAGTGCAATTTAAGACAGAACTCACCCAAGCAAGAAGAGTGTCTAAGTGCAAGAGCGGGAATTAACACCACAAGCAAGAGGCACAAGCAAACAAAGACAGATTTCTGGCTACTTACTCTGAGCCACTCCACCATATTCTCCTCAATTTCACTATCAGCCGATATATCTAATATCAGGCGTCTTGTTAAGTGAGCTTTGTGGTATCGCATGAAAACATCTTTATTCTGTACATATTTAAGTACCAAAAGCTGTCAAAAAAGTAGATTTTAATATATTTATTTGCATTGTCAATCAGAGGAGTCTTTGAATGCTGATCTAATGCCACTGGAGACTACGAAGCAGAACAAGGCTACCTGACCTTGCCTCAAGAGCGACTGTGTTGATACTAGCACAGGCAGCAGCTACGAATCTTTCATAATATCACACCTCCAGCTTCTTCATCTGCCAACCATCAAGAACCTTCTCTTCAATCAGAAAATACATTGACACTGGTATGCGAAAGTCTCCTGCATTATTTTCTAGACTAGCATCAGTTCCAGCAATCCATCCCAGTGCTACAGGCATTAATTTCGCATACTGATGTTACGAACTGACAGCGACATGAAACGCTAAATCATTTACAAGATTTAAACACACACAACAACATAATAAACTCTTTTCCCTGTTATTACACCTTGCGTAACTGTTTTTGAAGATCAAGGCCTCGACCCACACAAGGAAATAAAGCAAACAAATTCATTCTTCAGAATAATCAAGAAGTAGAAAGCAAAAACATACCACTTCTTTAAGCTTTGCTTCAATTTCTTCAGAGGTTAGTTTTTTGCTTAGTGGTGTTTTTCTTAGCAACATGTCACAGTAATTAGCAAGAAGCTCAGGGCATTTGGATTCGGGCTGTGTTTTCAATCCAACACTAAATAAAAGAAGAACAACGCATCTTCAAAACTGTACAGAACCCTGCTCTCCTGGAGTAGTCACACTTAACAAGACAGGCCACTCTTTCTTGATCCCCTTTCAAGGGTGAATTCAGACCCTTGTTAAACTCATGAAAAATCAGGTATAACTCCCTTTGCTTCTTTAAAGAATAAATACATCATTTTCAGACAGCTTCTACGGCTTGATCATTTCAGCTGCTTTTAACCATAGAACTTGTAACAACGAAGGACTACGGTGAAACTACAGTTTGAAACAACTAAATATTGTGTGCCCACAAGTATTCCAGTAAAGAATTAAACGCAGCAGTGAAGTGTTCCACGCATTTTGTCAGTGTGCTCCAGTGGAAGCCTCCAGAACAGCCTCCTGCACCGCATTTCCCAGCAACACCCAGCGCAGCTATCGCACGGTAACAGGACACAATTATTCTGTAACAGGCTTAGACGGTGGACTAACAGCTTGGAAATTAAAAGTAGATTAAAGCTGAACAAGGAGATGCTGTGGTAGATGGACTGTGGTTCTTCAAAATGCATGCAAGCACGAGGTCACGTTCGGAGCCCGTGGCTAGACTAGTGAATAAAATAGTGTCAGGGACCAACCCCTGTTTCTAGAGTCAGAGGGCACCAACTTGATTGCTGTTCTCACGGGCCCAAAACAAAGGCAGCAAGTAAGACAGCAGGTGAGAAGCTGTGGGGATGCTCGCTGTTCTTGCTCACTCTCTCGCCCTCTCATCAACTAGTGCAGACAGTGCTAAACCTCTTCAGATAACTTGTCCTTTCTAATTCACGAAGCAGCTTGCAGGCTGTCTTCTGCCCTTCTGAAGATCATTTGGAGTGAAAGCAGATCACTAGTCTTTTGTTTATTACAAGAGAGAACCCTTATTGAACCATTGTGTTCCCAGGTATTTCTAAACAGGAGTCTTCAAGGCCTGGCCACAATGAAAAATTACCAAGTTCCGTATTCTTAGGCTGAACCTAACAGCACAAGTTAAGCAGGATAAAGTTCCATTTTACTTAAACCAGGCTGCATATGTATATAACTTGAGAGAGAAGAATGCTGAAGAGCAAACCATCGCCATCATGGTGGTTTCTAAGAAATCACTGGGTGGGTTTAGCTTTAGGGGTGAAACAACGTTTGAATCAGGTTTGATCTGGATGCTCCCAAGGGAAATGAAAACATCAGCAGAGACCTAAAATTCTCCTCTACCCTACCTGCATCTACACAAAGCGTACAATGCAGGGATCCGGTCTTTTGTGAAGGTGTTCCTCAGGAAGACAAAACCAGCAGGGCTAACCCCTGTCCAGGCTTACCATCAGTCCAAAACCAAACACAGAATGAGAACCAGAATGCAGAACAGATACATATACCCATCCGCCCCTACCCAGAAGGAACTGGAAAGAGAAGCTGGCAGCTCAGCTACGTAATGATTATTTCCATAATGAATCAGGCTACAAACTATGTATAATCAGTCCCAACCACCCCAATGTATCCATTCTACGGAAGTGGCACATCACTTGTGAAACGTTAACCATCAAGGGATGGCTCTTCCTGGCTCAGTCAGCAGAGCAGCCACTGCAAGCATGTTTTTTCTCCTCAAGTCACACAAATCTGCTTCACCTACTGAAGTTGTTTAAACTAACCTGGTTAATCCTGCTTTGAAACAAAACTGTAACACCCGGACAGGTCACGCTCAGAGCTGGCACAAGAGGAGGGGGCAAACAGCTTGCAGACGGTTACACCTTCACCAGCCACAGTTATTCCCATAAAGATTACTGCCCCAGTTTTCCCCCGACTTCCACTGAAGTTGTGGCAGAGTTACAGAGCTCGGGTTTTTGGAATTAATAACCCAGAAAGGTATTATTCAATTCAGCTAACAAACCGACTCCTTACTATAAAAGAATAAGTCCCCAATTACTACAAATGAATTTGGGTTTAAACAGGCTGCTATTTCGCTGATCCACTTGTAAAAGAGTGTTACTTTCTGAAGAGGTATTTTAAAAGAGAAGCTCAATCTTTAACTAAATTTTAAAAGGTTGATCCACAAAGTTTATCCGGCTTACCCCTTTTGCTTCAGCGGCAATTCAAGTTTAAATATTGTAGCATCATTCACAACCGCTTTGTACGCCTGGAAAATAATCGCAGATTATGAGTGCTTCACTCAATTTGTCTTTAATATTTGAATGACAAAAGTTTTATCTCTTTTTAGATTACTGTAACATGAAATCCACTTATTTTTATTAGCCCAAAGTTGCCAACTTGATTTTCAATATGAGAGTTCAAATCCTCTGACTCAATTCCCCATTAATCGACATTTTGTGTTTTCCTCTTTTCCATTAACATACTACTTTCCTTTCAGCAAAAACTTAGGAAGAGACTGCACGGAGCAGGTTCCACGTCTGAACTCATGAGCCTACACCCAATTATGCAGTAAATTCTAAACACATTGCGAAATCAGACGTGAAGGTGTCCACCACAAAGATCATCCTCTGACGTGCTCCACAACATTACAAAGCCGAACACAAATGCAACTTTATGTGTGACTACAACACCAGTTAGAAGTCAAGCAGTTGGAAGTAAGTTTCCTCAATATTTCAGTCTGCATATTTAGAGTAAGAGCAGCTTCTAGATCTAGTGAATGGCCACAGAGATTTCAGAGACATCATAATATGAATTACAACAATTCTTAAGCCGAAAGCAAATGATCAGGGAAACACGTACCTTATCTCTTGCAGTAAGAAATCTTGGATCATCTTGAAAAGCTTCTTTAACCAATTTACTAAATCGATTAAACAGTGTGAGCAATTGCTCTACATATTTCTCAGAATCCTAAAGAGGTGAAAATCAAATAAAAAACTAAGGCTCCACACAATTCAGTGAGCTTACATGTAATTCCCTGCCCTGTAATAATGTGGTATCCCCAAGCCTCCACACTACAAATGAGCATTTTATCATTAGTCTCTGTGCTGAAGAGCTCTGCAGCATATAAACTTCAACACAGACTTTTAGAACAGTATTTCCAATATACAAACATATATATATATACACATACAGAAAAAAATAGCTTTCAAATGTTGCGTAATAGCTGCTAAAAACAAACAAACATACATTTTTGAGGACCAATAAGAGGCACGTCCTAATTGCTGCAGATACTTAGTCCTCTTAGACCCAGCGAAAAAGATGGTAAAAAGCTGAAAAAGGACAGTGGGGGGAAAAAACCTTTTAATTTCTACACTGAACAACTACTCCTAGATTGAAAGCGAATTTCAAATTTCACCAGGAAGTGAGAATACTGGAAAAATTGATTCTGCCTTTTTAAACTAAGATGCTAACACAGTCCTGCCCTGGGGGTATCCCACGAACTTACTTTATAACCTTTACTGCAAATTGGATTTATATTTTAAAGCTACAACTGAACACACAAGGAATTAAAAAAAAATATTCTAAAGACATTTAAAACTTTCAGTGGATCAAAATTTGACGTTTAAAAACCAAAATCTTCTAAATGTATCTCTATCCACACGCATGTCCCACAAAAACTGAACTTCTGCAAAGCTGTTTTTTCACTATTATTCTATGAAAAAGCAACACACTTACAGTAGTAATAGTTTCAGCAGCTGCTACCATATCTGCAAGTCCAGCACTAACGATATGTTCTTCCAAGTCTTTAAGCATGGGCTCTATGCCATTTGGAACTTTATCCATCAGTGAAAACATTAAATGCAACTCTGAAAGATACAAATACTGATAAAGCCACCAGTCAAAGACCTGTATAAAAACCAAAGATACCACATTTCTGTGACAGGTAACTGCGTAAAGAACAGATAATCCAATTCATCCCCTAAAAAGAAAGATGTTTTGAATACTGTTCTAATTCTGGTCCCACAAGGAGATTCTTCTGAAGGTAAAAAGAAATATTTATTGCAACATAATACTTTCTTACACATATAATATCACCAGCTTGAATAAAACCCCCTAAAATCAACGGCAACTTGGATTAAGTCCAGGTTCTCAGTACTACTGCCTTAAAATCTGTGGCAAAAATGGGTTTCTTTCAGTTGGAATCCTGGAAATTGTACAGATTCAAGCTATTTTTATTTTTTTTTTAATTAAATCCACACAGAGTTGTCTTCCTCTATCTTCCAATATCATCTACAACATTTTGTTTCAATTAAAAGCATGCCAAATTCTAAAGTAACCAGAACTGAGGTAAGCAGCATTTTTGCCTTTCTGTTTTCCTAATGAGTTTGTTTAGATTTTCTGAAAGTTACCAATTCAAACACTTAATAGCTGAAATGGTTTCTCTGTCTACTTTTTGTGAAGGTATTTCAACACCGCTTAAAAAACAAAGGTACTGAAACATCGATCATCAGCTGGACAAAGCTGTCCACAAAAGAATACCTGGATTAAACCCCCCAGATTGTTCTAGAGACCACAGAACTGAACACAGCACAGGACTCTGCTTAATGAAGTCGAACAAACTGAGCACGGTTTTGATCGAAAAAAATTAGTTCCTCAATGCTATTTCTACTGTGAAAGGGGACAAAAGCCAGAGGCCCTGTGTTTGTGTTGATGAAACATACGTTACCAACTTCTGCACCCCAACAACTGTCCCAGAACCAAATAGAAAAGCAATGCACAGAGAAGGGAAAAAATCCTTTTAGAAAACAACGCAAATTGAACAATGGAAGCCAGGCACAACCTTCAAGAAGAACTTGCAATGCTACCAGACAACTCACAATAAGCTAAATAATGGGATTTCAGGAACCAGAAAAAAACAGAGTGTGAGAGGTATTCCCAGTGCAACTTGGATGTGCTGTAAGTGATGGAAGGACTGTTTTACATAAGGGTAAGCCCATAAAAAACGCTCAGACAACTTTTACTGGATTTTTTAATCTGTACGTTAAAGAAGAGCGGGAGGGAAGAAGAGCTGGCGGAAAAAAGGCAACAAAAAGATCTGTTAAAGGTTCTACATCTGTTTCTGTAAACCAGCGATGGCATGAATAATTCAAGAAAAAAATTCAGCAGTTTCTCCTAATAAACAGTGGCAGTGGAAGACTTCAGGTACATCCCTGTAGGAACCCAAAATCACCCAACAGATTCTTCAAAGGCAGGTTTCAAAGTAACAAACCAAAAGGAGGAACATTTCACTGAAATTTCTCTCAGCATTCATTATGACACTGAAAGGTAAAGAAACCCATATTGTAGCAGCTGGGGCACCTAAGTTCTGTTTTCAGTTTGTATTCATAAAAGCCAAGTGTACTTTTAATTTGCGTTATGAAGTGCTACAATGTAGGCCTTGAATCCCTAACACCACAAGCAAACAAAACCGCAGGAAGCCAGTTCTGAAGAGCGTTTGCAAGTTACGACATCGTTGGTAGCTGGAAAACATTGTGCCTGCCTTCCTTTGCAGGGCTTGTAAATACCAAGTACTTAACAGAATGCATTACAGCAGTGCCCAGCTCACAGCCAAAACACCCAGACCTTTTTGATCAGATGCTGTTTAATAAAGAAAACATCATTAAATTCTTCGGGGTGCATAATATCAGCAAGACACATGCGTAAGCGGAGTACAGAGAGGATGCTATCAGATGTAGCTCCAGTCTTTAAATAAATGGACTGCACCTGCATTCTTCATTAAAATATTTTAAATACCATGGTTGGGTCTAAGGAAAAATAACAAAAAAAAAATAAAAGAAGATTTGAAAGAGATGCTTTAGTTCTTACATACTAAATAGAAGTATTTTGCAGCCAAGCAGTATCACAGGGCAGACACAGCCACGAGGAAAGAGAGGACTGTGGGAATACTTCAACAAGTTTCTCAAGAAAGATGCTTTGGGTGCTACAGATGAACCCTTCTGAAGGGTTCTGAGGTATTTACAGAAGCCTCCTGTATTCTCCCAAAGGCTGTGACATATGCTCGTAAGAAGTTCGGCGCCTTTCTAGATTTAGCTCTGGACTGCTGCCACAAATCGTGCTGCCAGACGAACAGATCAGTATGACATAGTTTTAAGGTCAAGTGTTTTCTGAAATGCTACCTTTAGAAGTGAGTATTTTCTGTACTAAATCATGAAGCAGTTTTCACGTTTGCATAGAAATGAAAACTTGATGAAGACATTAGTAGCTACTCCCTGGCTGCAGGATACAGGGACTTTAAAAAAAATGAAGCTGTGATTTCAGCTTTTATTTGTTTTTCAATTTCCTTACGTGAATGATGAGATTTTAATGACTTATCTAGGTTGGTTTATTACACAGGACTTCTGAACCACACTAGCTTCTCATTTTGTGGTGTCTGCCATTTGTCTAGAGGCTGGCCCAGCCCTCATCCTTGACACAGTTAAAAAAAATATCTTTTGAAAACTTTCAAAAGCCACACAGAGCTAACTTTCAATATTCACAGTGACATATTAGCTCTAAACCCACATTTTATTCCTTGGCCCATTCTGACCAATAATCAGAATACGAATAAATTCTCCCTGCTTTTCAGAAAAACAGCTTTGTAAAGAGATGCTTCATGTTTTTCCAGAGGGAAGGGGAGAGCGGAGGTGGAATGGAAGAGGAGTGTTAACATTTACCAGAGCTGGTGAACATGAGGAAAAAAAGTTGTGGGAAAAATAAAGAAAACAGATCACAAAATAGTCTTGCCTTTCAAGTAAGATGAGAGCTATCCAGTCCCTCACATTCGGTTATTGTACATACAGATTTCAGAAGTGATATTAAAAACTACTGACCAATGGTGGTCATTTTTTGTGGGATAATATTTCCCTCGTGCAGAAACACTGCCACCATCTAGTAAAAACAGTAAGCTGATATATCTACAAACAAATCTATTTTTATACAGTTGATGCTGAGATCATCCTGCACTGTTCTTCAAGCTTCACTTACTTTCTGTTTCATTTCGTTTGATCATGCCTTGGCATTCAGCTAAAATAGTCTCTTTAAAAGAAGTCACCAGAGCATTGACGCAGCACTCCATTAGCTGAAACACATTAAACACAGAATTAGCTCATTTAGCCATCTGACCACTGAAGTCTGATCTATCTCAACTTTGCCATGACACAAAATCTACCCTCTTCTCAACAGCTATGCTCTATAAAATCATTTCTTCATTCACTGATGCGTAACAGTACATACAGAAAAAAAAAAAATTGATACAGGAAACCTTATTTCTTCCAAATGTGTAGGTTTGTAAATGTAGAAAACTCTCTCGAAACCAGTAGTGAGATTGGTATTTTTGTCACCTCTTTTCTCTCAAGGGAGCCATCAGTTTTGGAACACCAACTACCCTACTTAGTTTCCAAGTATACATCCAAGAGCTAAGAATAGTTCCCATTCCAGCACACTCTATTTGGCCCAGGCTGGCTGGCTTGAACGAGACACTATGGCTAGATCTAGAACAGAAACTGCTTGTCCACGCCACGACCATCTCTTTTGTCAGCCTCTTTATATAGGTCACAATTTACAGCTGTGCAAAATGAAGGATTTACGAGTTAACAAAAGACATGAAATACATTTTGATTTGGATCGTGTGAAATATTGCTCAAGGCAGGGAATGGGAAGGGAAAAATAGAAAAACCACCCTGTATGTTCTATGGCTGTATTTCAGCCTAACGGGAAGTCTAGGACAGTTCTAATTAAATTGCTATTGCTCGTTTTGATTGCAATGAACAATAACTCTTTCAGGTATTCTAAACGAGCACGGAGAAAGCCTTTACCTACTAGACTGGCCAGCTTATTTTCAAACATTCTCATAGCCTGTTAAGCACAGAAAACAAAAAATCATACTTGACAAAATGATAAAAATCAACTTGAATAAAAATCTGCCCTTCAATCTGAGCTTTTGATCTACGTTCACTATTAAAACATCTGTAGAAAGCGTAACTTGTCAGACTGGAAAGTAATACAGATTTGTGCAAGAAGATATATAATGGATGATTAAAAACCAAAATAAACAGTTTCATATCAATCTACTGCTACTAAATAATACTGTAACACACACAAAAATCAAAACTGCAGTGTAATAATACTATATAAATATATTGTTTTTCACATTATACTCACTGCTTCTACAGAGTTACATTCACGCCTTGTTTCTAAATATCGTAGTGCTCTTTTCTCTTCTTCTTTTAGTTTAGCATCTGCCTGTGCAAAAAGAAAACAGCAATCATTTTAAGTACTAACACTTTCAGAACAAAGTTACAACACAAATTTTACTTACATATTTCATATAATTCTGTACACCATTTTGTTGTAAATAAGAAGGAGCCTGTGTTCTATAAAATCTCTCTGTTGAATCCAAATAGGCCTTTTCAAAGTTATCCCGATATATCTGAAGTTTATCTTCAGGATTAGAACAAAGGTTAACTGCAAAGAGAAAGTCCAAACTTACTCTCAAGTCTTGGAAACTTACGGGGCTAATAACAAGCAAATCTCTCTCATTTAAGCGCGTCTTGTATTACAAAGTTGCACAGAAAAATTTGAAGTATCCTATAAATACACTCTGATCCCTAAAGGTAACCAAAATTGTCCAGTCTTTGCTCCAAAGACATTTAGATTAATTACAGAAGACTGGGAAGAAGTGCATGCCTACCTCTAGCATTTCAGACATTCGAACATGGTCACCAGAAAGACACATACAAGAGCAAAATTGGATAGGAAAAAAAAAAAAAAGAAAAACAAACAAACAAAAAGCTGGCATAATGCCTAAACTAGTAACTTCTCCACCTGACTAAGCAAACAGCTTTCCTGAACTACTGTTCTTAGAATCCCAGTGTCTTCATTTTAGCCTTTTTTTTGTTGCATTGGTTTTTCCTGTTTTACAAGGATGGAAACAGTGAGCTTACTGCTACCCACCAGTGAGCTGCACTATCTGGAAGAAAGCTTCCACCTTCCCCTCAACTGTTACAGAGAGATAAAGTCCTTACATGGAACGTGCTTTAAAAAAAAAATAATTAGAAATGGGCATCTATAAATGGAACATGCTTAAAAAAAAATAAATAGAATTGGGCACCCAGAGGTATCAGCCACAAGTTGCATCCCACAGGCTACAGAGCTTTGAAGAAGAGGCAGGCAATGGTGAAATGGCACAGAAGTTTCAGATACACAGATCTGTTTGGAAAAGAAGACAAAGACTGAGAGTCTTAGACGCAGCCTGTCCAGCATCTCTTCTCCAAAGTGTCTGAAGAATCAGAAACGGCACAGAAAGGAGCGCAGACATAAGGCTGTATCTGCAACACTAAAAGGTCCAAAAAGTAGTTTGCTCTTTTAAACGGAATTTAATTGGTATCACGCACCGACAACAGCAAATCAATACAAAGAAAAAGCTGAGACAGTCATTCCAACCCTACCACCACAACCGGCAACATTGTTTGATGAAAACTGTCACGTACCATATGATTCTCGAACCCCAATAACAAGCTGAGAGTCGAAAGCTTCTCCTAGTCTTTCAGCATGAACTAGCTTCATTGCACTGTCCTGAAGTCTGTTTTTTATATTTGAAAAGATGGATTCATTCCAGGTGTCTAGCATGAGCTGTGTATTCAGGAGAAAAGAAAAAACCAAACAGCCCGTCAGAAAGGTACGCTCCGATCTAAGTTTGTGCAGAAGAAATAAGAGAGATCAGGAACAGAAGTCAAACCATTTATAAGGTAATTTTCAGGTTATATACAGCAGTACAACTTCCTTAGAACGTGATCTTGCTCTGAATTGATTATAGAAGTGATATTCAGCTTACAGTATAAGCTTAGTGGACTAGACAGGTAGGGGAGGCAGTATTTGAGTCATATATTAATTGCACAATTCGACACTATTTCTAAAGTTCGCAGTAATCAGCCAAGTAACCTTTCCAGCAATGCAATGTGTCAGGAGTTGCAACTTCAGGGGGTATCTCAGAGGCGAACATTCATATATAGCTCACTATTTGGCAGGTTCAGTCTTAAATAAACCCGAGAACTCAGTGAACATCACAGTTATGTAACGACAAAAGCTGAGGGGTTTGGGTTTATCTAACACGTTCAATATGCAAGTAGTGCATACATAATTTCTAAAACACTCCACACCTCCTCTAAGCACTGCAAAGTGTTACGATTAGTTACGGCGGCTCCTAACAAAGTCCTCATCGCTCGGAGGGTCCCGTCATACCCTGCTGGGTAATACATTTTGGGTTTTTTTGGTTATCGCTACGGGCACTGCCGTGGGTGATCCCCAGACCCGGTGTGCTGCAGCAGAGCACCACACCAAGCTCTGCGGCAGGCCAGGCCACACTTACACCCACCTAAGCTCAGCAGCAAGTTCAGCACTAAGCAGTTCAGTACTGCTACGTTCAGTAGTCAATATTCAAAGCATGCAACAACCTTGTTAAAAATCTTAATTTGCTTCAGAATTCAAGTTATTGTGGTCATTTTTTTTGCCCTTCGACACAGGACCTGGCTCTTTCTATACGCCACTGAATACCTAATGAAATTTTGACACAGCTGAATAGATGGTTTATATTTTTTCTATCCAACTCATCCCATTTCATTGCTTTAGAAGAAAGCTCAAACTTACAGTACACCTTCAAACCTGACAGTAACTGCTAAGAATGTAATTTAAGCATGACAATTGTCAGTCTACACTGGCAGTGGAATGCAGGCTGCAATCACAAAATTTACCAATTCAAACTTTACCTCATGTTTGTTACATATGAGCTTAGGACAACTTGACACAGCTGTATGGCAAAGTTCATAGTAAGGATTAGAGGGTCTTATTCCATTCTTGCTTTCTAAGTTTTAGATTTTAACAGAGCAAGCACGTAATAACAGTCAGCTATCCTTCCGGGAGCGTTACGCTTACTAGCCTTTATTCTTAACTTCTCCACAACCGTCTCTCAATTTCAGCTAAATTTCCATTTCTGACCCCGAACTCACGTTCAAAACGTTGGAACATTCTTAGAAGCAAAGCTTTATTTGATTACACTTCCTCAACTACTTTTTTCATTATTTTAAATTATTGATACGAACACTATGGGAGCTCTGCACAATTACGGAACTGGTTTGCAAGAGCTGAAACCAGTAAAAAGTGGAGAAGAAAAGGGTGAGACAACGTCAAGCAAGCTGGCAGGCACATTAACAGCTTTGCAATGGTCAAACTGCTTTCAGACATTAGGGATAAGGAAGTTTTACGGAGGTATTTGAAGGACCCACATGGATCATTTTGGATGACTATATGAAGAACTTCTCAAGCATGGGAAAAGTTTTCAAAAGGTGCTTTTTTCGAAACCTACAGGAAATGTTATCGGAAACAGGAAGTGACCTTCAGCAGCAAATATGAAATAATAAGAGAGGTTGAAGACTCTGGGCTGCGATGTCCCAGTCATGAGATGGTCCTGACTGGACGTCAAACGAGAGACAAGGCACACGTCCATCAGCTTCAGTCCTGAACAAAACCTGAACTGTTAACACACCAGTTCTTTCCCCTCACTACTTCTTCCACTCCACCTTGGTTTTTCCTTTCATTTCTTAGTTGTCTTGCCTTCTCCATAGACCAGAGTTAAAAGTTCAAGGTTTCCAGATCTTCAAGAGCCTAATAAGGTCATAGGCTTTCTCCAACAAACAACGAAAACAAAAAGGTAACTTAAGGTGGTGATTCCTGTCTTTGCTGTCCTCTCTTCCTTTTCTTCAAGGGATATAGAGGACTGGATGTCAAAATCCGAGGGCAAAGAAGAAAACCCTTGCCCAACATAACGCATTCAAACTATTTGGTTCTTTCCATCCTGGAGATGGGGGAGACAGGTGAAATGATCCTCAGTACCAAATGAAAGATTGCTAAAGAAACGTCCCTTCCCTACAGATACTTTCTGCAATGAAAAGGGATAACAAATGACGTTAAACTAAAGGACTTAACAACGGATACGCTCCATTTTTCTTATAATAAAGGACTACAGCAATTTCAAGGACCATTATTCATTGGACTCAGAACACTGAGCACTCCATACACAAAACCTTACTTTATGTGTTTGATATAAAATAGTAACGGAGACATAGTCACAAGATTCTACATGTCCAATCTTGCCCCTGATGTGACTGACAGTTTGGAGGATAAAAGGAAAACTAGGAGATCAACAGCCATATTTAACTTAAGATGACAGTATTTAATTGGTCATTTATAAAATGCAGAGATGTGCCCCCGTTAAGATCTTGGCCTAGGGAAATAAACTAGGAGTAGAAAAACCGCTCACTTATATACACAAGTACACTTCTGCTCAGAAGTACAGAAGTAGTAGGTGAATTTACAACTGCCTCTTGCCCCAGGATTCAAGTCATAATTAAAAGACAAACAAACAAACCCAAAGCCCAACAAATAAGTGCTTTATCTGGAGAAAACTGTCACCAGCCAAAGCAAAAGGGGAGAACCAGAGTGAAACTAATGCGGAGAGAGGGAAAAAAAAAACAACAAACCAAACCCACAAACGTTGCAGGGTTGTTGTGACCCTCACGCTGAAGCAAAGTGGTACGTCACGTTACACGATTGGTGCAATTTCATCTCCAGCTACAGAATCCCTTCTGTACCATTCCTGCAGGCAGAACGGTGTGCAACAAAGCTATCGCTTACCTTTCGAACAATACTGTCTTCTACATTAGACTTCTTGTTGCTGCCCTGCTTGCCCATTAAAGTAATCTCTAACTGACAAAATGGCTTGGGCAAAATATCACACTGTGTGAAGAACTTGCGCCACTCTACTATGTACGCTTTTAGTAAAGCTGTATCATCTTGATGGCTCAGCACTCTCTGCAGGAGGGGGGAGAAGAGCGGGTAATTAATCAACACATTTCTGCACAAAATACACATTGGCTTTGCTTATACTGCAAATAACTCACCGTATAAAGTTGAAATATACAGACATATCAGAGTAAGAAAATCTACATATTTAAGTGCCATTTAGTTTAGGCAAGTAGTTGTCAACTCATGGCACACGGACCATTTCTAAAAGGTAAAGAAAGGTAAGAGCGAACAAGTAGTATGTTTAAATTTTCCAAATTAACCACGGGTTGTCGGTTTTTTTTTCTTTTAAGCCATCTGAGGTAAAAAAGATTAAAACCTTTGGTCTAAAGGCATGCGCCGGTACAACTGTATCTAAAAAAACCCAAACCCACACATTAAACCTGTAAGGACTATGTTATATTCTATACCATTAAAAGTTTAATTCAAATGTAACCACTAACCTTTCAGCTAGTTAACATGTACATTTCATTAAAGCCTGTAAAGGACAACTAGGTTGTACAATGGCCATCACAGTGCCTAAAAAGGTGCCTCTCAAACAAATGCCAACACAGACCATATCAGAGGCCTCAGTTCAGCACGGCACTTACACGTGTAAGCTGATGGAACTTCAAAATCAACATTTATATGCCTGGTTATACAAATACTTCTGTAAGGCATTTTCCTTTAAGCAAAGCCTTAGTGCTGTAAATCTCTTCACTAAAGAAAGGTTTGAGAGACTTTCATTTTCTCCTTTCCAAACCTTTGTCGTGGAATTTTTTTCTTCGTTTCGCAACAACCCCCTCTTAAATCCCTTATTACCAAAAACATCTGCCACACATTTTACAAACACAAAATTTTCCTTTGAAATGTATTGATGAGTTCAACCATCTAGGAGGAAGCCCCTAAAATTGGACAGCTGAGCTTGCTGAGTTGATAACATGGATATTTTTAGTACACCATACATATGGCTTATTTTAAAGCCATCCATGAACACGCCAGCATAGCACTGAAGCTAAATAAACAACTTTTTTTTTCAGACAGTCAGAAAATTTTGCCCCAAGAAGTTTTCAAGTGGAAGAAAACTCCATAAGTACTGTGGAATAAACAAAAATAACGCTGTTTGAGGGTTGTTTTTTTTAATAGAACACAAAAATCACTGCCCACCCCAGTTTCAAGGGCTGTGAGAAAACAATGAGCAAAGGCAAATGCTCAAGGCTAAGTTCTCTTTGTCAATAGAGGTTCACGGGGTAATTACAGTCTCTAGAACATCACAGAATTTCAAACAAAAAAGCAAATGCATTTCAATCCATTGGAAGTCAGAACTATTTGGTTATTTTTCTAATGATATGAATAGAAGTTACGAAACGTTAAGAACTTACTGCTTGTGCCTGTTTAATAAAATCAAGGATGTCTTCCTTCAGAGCCTGATGGATTTTTGCCGGACCTTTATCATCCCACAAGCAAACTGCATGCACATCTCTAGAAAACAATAGATCCATCTTTCAGTAACAGCTACTCAAAGTTTAATGCTGTGATGTATGAGGCTTAAACAGTCATCGTTTAAGTATGTCTCAGAAATGAATACGCTTCTAATATCTCATTGTCAAGCAGTACACTGTTAGATCCCAGTGACACGTGCAAGACAACATCTTTGGAGAAGAGATTGAAACTACACAAAAGTCTTGGAAGCAAGTGACAGCAATCTATCTAGGAAACGGCAATGGCCAAGAAGGAGACGTAGAAGCCAAATCTGTTTTCGGTATCTGTTCAATACTCCTTATTGCATTAGGGACATTTTTTAAAGCTTTTCTTTGACAAAGTCAGAAATCCCCTGCCAGCAGAAGCATTACTACTCAGCCCTTATTCTAAAATACTCTCACTAACGTGCAGCCTTCACTCACAGCTTCACAATCCAAGCTCTATAACACCCTCGTGCCACAAAGGAAACGGACCTTCCCTGTGAGAAATTTGAGCTCAAGGGCATCAGATAATTTAAAAGACATTTCAATTAGTTTAGGAAGATCACTTAAACATTTCATGACAGCAGTAGCATTCTCAAGTGAAACCCTACTGCAGAAAAGCTACCGAAGAGCACTGCGAAGCACAATTCTATTAATGAGTTTTAATCAACATTCAAATAAATTCCTGCTTTTCCTAGCTGACAGACCAGCAAGTGTAACTTAATTCCTACTTTCCACACTAAAGACGAAATAAAGAAAGTTACACTCCTAACCGTACATGATATAAAACGTGGCCTAGGAAGCCTTTCTGACTCATTACCTTCCTCTGCTTCTTCTTCCTCCTTTCAATAATAAGGCCGCATCTTTTGCAGGAAAGCAACTATAGAATCTAAAGGTGTGACTTTGTTCCTATTAAAGCAATACCGTTATTTCAATACAAAAGCATCCTTTTTAGTTTAACTGAAAAGACAAAACTTACAAGGTAAAAAGATCCTCTGACACCGACCAAAGGTTCTGGCCCAGGATTTCCCGAGACTCATGCAACTTTTACATGCAGAAAAGGTGTTCCTGTATTTAGAACTCCACTGTTGCCTAACAGTCATGAACAAAGCGGTACTGGATAACGAGACTCAAAGGGCAGGCAGAAGATATCTAGAGGTTTTGAATTATTATTAAAAAGCTTAACAAAGAAGACCGTCCAAAAATAGGAACCTAGTAGCATAGGATCCTTTCCATCAACATCCTTAATTTAGCCATAAAGTTACTATTCAATAACTCAGCTACAAGAAAAATAACAAAAGAGAAATTTCAGTTCCAACGCAGGATTATCGAACTAGTTATTAAAAATGAAAGCAACGGCTCAGAACTGAATTTGTACCTTAACTAGACCATGTTTCTGGCAACTACCAGAGCCAAGTCATCATAAGATATTAAAACTCACTACATGATAAACTACCTTTCCTTTTGGTTGGCAGAGAAGTGTGACAGGTGCAGTAAGAGTGCTGTAAAAAGAATCACTGTGCTCTCCTCCTCGAACAGAGCAACAGAGACTGCAACAAGACTGCTTTGAAATAAAAGCCACTTTTGTGACAGATTTTAAAAAGCAGAAGGAGAGACTGCAGATTTAAGCTACAACTGTATTTGAGAGAAAGTACTATGTTGAGACAAAAATTATTATTATTATTATTATTTTAGATACTATTTCGATACAGATGTCGTAACTCACTTCCATACTACGTTGCCATAGGTCACATGATGTATTTGAATATAAAAAATCATCACCTAACAGGAAGCGACTTTTTTGAAAGGGAAAAAATGGCAGAGCTTTTAGAAAGTACAATAATGCAAACGCTGTCTGAAAAATAGTATATATATTATTCTTAGGGTAAAAAAGTATTCAAATTATACCAGTTAAGCTGCATTACCCTGTTACTTCAGTAGCATTCTTCAGTTCTGTAACGTTCAGCAAATTGCCTTTAAATGAACTTACTGTCAAAGCGGTAAACAATATTTTGTAATTCTAACAAAAGGTTTCCAGGCAGGTACAAAACTTGTTTACTACGATCAGCTGAAGTCAAAAGCTCTGCTGGTCTTTCTCCATCCTATTTTGAAAGCTCTCACTCCCAGTAAAACTCTACTTTTGCCCATTTGCAGTGACGTAGGCACACTTGCCACTTCATAAAACGTTCACTAGTAATTTTTGTTGTGTGCACCCACATAGTCCGTGTTGTACATGACTTCTGTATCAGAAGTAGCACCACAACCGGCATTCGCATTATGCAGAAGGATGTAAGATACTAAAAAATTACTTACGAAAACAGATCAAACCATTGCTGTTTTGTGACAGACTCCTGACGAAGAAGTTTCAGAACAATAGGTCGCATGAAATCCCATTTGTCTTCAAACTGAAGTGAACCTTTATTCTAAAAGGAACAACAACAAAATATTATTAATAAAACAGATTCTTATTTCAAGTTGTCTTTAAGGATTGCAGTTTTTATGGTTAACATAAAAGTATCTTCTTCTCAGAGGTGTCTCTCATAAGCCAGCATTTGGGCTACAACACTTTACAGCAAGCATTATTTTTAAAAGCGACAGAGCTATGATTTGTTTCTTAGAGGAGCAGATTGCCAGTTTCTTCCTTTATACACTGCATGAGCTACGATGCAACAAATTCTAGCACTGACAAAACGAATGGTCCTTGGTCAGCTTTGCTGCCCCAGCAAAGAGACATACAGCCAAAGCCACGAGGTGGACTTGCGAACCCCTCTTGAATAAATAACATTACTAAAACGGCAGCCAGGAGTCAGGAGTAATACCTAATACCTGTGGATGCTGCCACGTTCCTTTTTTCTCCACTGTGCATTTGGCATCAGCAGCAAAGGGAGGGAGGAAGGAAGCAGAGTAAGGTAGGAGCCATTGTATGACAGACTCGCTTCCTGTGGGTGAACTGGCTATAGGCTGTTTGACAGCCCAGGCTACTGTTGGTGCAGATAAAAATGATCTACACTGTACTGAAAAATCTAATCCAAGGTCAATTTTTTCAAACTTAGGATACAAATTAAGAGGAAAGCCAAAGAAACAAAACATCACCCTGATTATTCCGAAAAACCTCAGCACAGTACACAGGCTGGCTTCTCTTATTAAGAAAAAGAAAAACCAGCAACCTTAGAACAGTTGTTTTTCTCCTACTGTATATGTTCTAATCCTATTTGGTTACAGCTCTGCATTTTAAAAAGAAAAACCTGTAATGAAAAGAAAAGTTGATTTAGAGTTCTAAGGCAAAAAGACTACTAGTTATTTGCAGTGTTATGTTGCAATGCACTGCTTACTTTTGAACAGATCATTTTCTTGGCTAGCATAATAGAATCACAGAACACTAGGAGCTGGAAGGAACCTCTGGTGATCATCTAGTCCAAGTCCCCTGCTAAAGATGGTTCACCTACAGCAGGTTACAAAGCAGCATGTCCAGACAGGTTTTGAAAGTCTCCAGAGAAGGAGCCTCCACAACCTCTCTGGGCAGCCTGTTCCAGTGCTCTGTCACCCTGACAGGAAAGAAGTTTTACCTCATGTTTAGGTGGAACTTCCTGTCTTCCAGTTTGCATTTGTTGCCCCTTGTCCTGCCACTGGGCACCACTGAAAAGAGACTGGCCCAATCCTCTTGACACCCACCCTTTAGGTTAAAAACCCCTCTCAGTCTTCTTTTCTGCAGGCTAAATAGCCCCAGATCTCTCAGCCTTTCCTCGTAAGAGAGATTCTCTCCAGTAGCTCCCTGGCTCTCTTGAACCGGGGAGTCCAGAACTGGACACAGTACTCCAGATGAGACCTCGCCTGGGCAGAGCAGAGGGGCAGGGAACCCTCCCTTGACACTCTTCTTAAGAAATACTACATTGGATACAATTCACTTCAAATACAGCAAATAATCTAACTACTTGGAATTCTGACAAGCGTGCTGTTCAGCCACTGACATCTCTCAAGATAAACAAGCACAAGTAGCACATCACCTCTCAGCCATCCCCTTCTGATTCATTTCTACATCAAAATTTGCAATTAAATCTTTTATTTAACATTCAGAATAATCACAGTTTGGAAACTGTATCCCCTGCTGCTCTGACGTGCCGAGATGTCTCAACTTCAAGTTATAAAGATGCAACAGGCATCACGGTAACTGTTTTCACAGCAGCAGCACCTGGAGGCCTCAGGGCACTATCAAACCATCGCGGCAGGCACTCAGTATGGGTCTCACGGAAGCAGGCCCTATTCAATAAGATTTAGAATTCTTTCAACATAAAAAAATACATAGAAAAAGAAATTGTTTTCCAATTCAGAGACAGTTTTGCATGTTCTCTTCCACCGTAAAAACAAAAACCACAACAAAAAGAACGCATCTTTGAAAATCATGGACTACACGCTTCCCTTACACAGAGCTAGCTTTACCATTACTCCCTGAACTTTGATATCAGAGTTGCTCTAATCTTCCCCATTCCTGTGAAAGTGATTAGTTTCTACTTCCAGGTATTTCTGTTCCCAGTCCCTCTTTGCAGTATAATGAACTGGAAAGACCAGCTGCTGAACAGTTAAAAGTTCCAGAAAAGGCATTATAAATTAAAGCTTCCTCAAAGCTTTCCTTTGGAGTGAAACTTCTGAGTAGAGCCCGTAAGTTTTCTGGAAGAGGTAAAAAGCCTGTTCTGTAATTCTGGAGAACTGCAATTCAGCCCTTCCTGGAAAAAAAACAGCTGAAGATAAAAAACAACTGCTCTATCTTTGTGCATATGACTGGCTTCAGTGTAAAATATTGGGGGGGGTAGGGAATTGCAAACACTAGTGTTCACATGATTTAGATTGTGATTACCTCGTTCATGCTCAGACGTACATACAAAACTCCATTTCAGTTGTAAAAGCCACATGTCCACTTGTACCAAACACGTACCTAATTAAAAAGAATTCCCCAAATAAGGCTTGGCAGAAAATGCCATTAGGGAAGTTTAGAACTTTGTTTGCTATACACAGTAGTAAAGCACTTTTTTTTTCCTCCCTACACTTTTCCCTTTATTCCTAAATTAAGCAGAAGAGGAAATGAACAGATTTTTAAATTGCACTATTCCTCAACGTCAATAAACAATTCAACACTTTATAGATAGATTCAAGCTTCCATGACCACAACATCTTACACTCTTGTACTGAAATTACAAGAAGAAAAGGTGTATAATACCACCTACTGTGTGTCATTCACATTCATTAACTCTACTCCTTTTGCACAAGAAAACCACATTTTATAGTAGAGGAGGAGGTTCGTGGTGATTTATTTGTTACCAAAGTCACACATACACCAGTGAGCAGAAAACACAAGGAATCTACTTCCCACTTTGTTGAGCCACCCCCAAACCGATGCAATTTCTGAGCAATATTTCCCAGGTAACTTTTCTTCCTCAGCTTTCTGCCTCAAACTACCGTTCCCAAAAGAAGGTGAGCAGGAAGGTAAGTCGCACCTTCGATGAAATAAAATTACTCCACTTATCAAGTCTTCTCAAGAAGCATGGATTACCACTGATAGCCACACCCTGGCTAAGTAACCATCCTTGAAGTTTAAAATATAAGGCCTTGAAAAATAACTCCACTTACGAAATATTTTATGTTTCAAAAATCACTTCACTAAATTTGTCCACAAAGTTCCATTTTCACACTAAACTCTACTCGACTTCAAACACTAGATTGAAATACATATTACAACTTTATTTCAAACTTACTTTTTACTGTTTTTCACTTCTATGCACAAGCACCTAAACACAGTATTTTAGGACAGCGGGTAAAAAACTTCCCGGACTGTTCTGGTGGGTACTATGTAGGCTTCTACGTGTACAACGATGCAAGTAGAATTGTTCCACTAACCAGTTCTCCTGCTTTTGCTATTATCACATGGCACACAGGATATAATTCCTCTCCTTAACCGTAAGTGAGTTTATGAGAAGTGCTGCAGAAGCAGGCACAGAGTATGGACTGAGAACCTAAACAAACATGGAACAAACAAGACCAGGCCATACAACAAGACCTCCATGCTGCTGTCCCCCTGAACCCTGAAACGTCTCTTGGTGCTGTAATACGCTGAGATGCTTTCTGTTGCAGAAACTGCAGAAAAACCCACGGATCTTCACATCGCGTGAGGGAATTGGTTTAGATTATCGTGTAACTGCAAAGGGAACGGGTTATAGGTCCAAAACATCCCCTGAAACAAAGCACCCTACTTTAAAAGTGCCAGAGACACACACATGTTGAGAGGAAAAACTCGAGTGGACTCACCTAGCGACGGCTCAGAAAGCCACGGTGTCAAGGTGGGAAAGCAGTTCTGCTACAGGCAGGTACGCACGCGCTTACCACGTACTTCAATACTTTCCTCACATTACAACTTGTTGTATCTCACCAGGATTCAACAAATGATTGGCCATTCTAATTTTACATTTAAAGAAGGCTCTCTGAGAATGTTTATCACTACAAAAAAAAATTGGCAATTAGGAAAATTACGCACCAGCGGGGTTTAAACGATGCCCTTTAAAACGATGGCGGGCAGTCAGATTTAGATTCAGCTAGCATCCGTTACTTAAGAATATTTCACTTCATTTTCTCAACTATGTAGAAAGTCAAATGAGGATGGGGGGAAACCAAAGAAAACTCTTAGTTCCTGTTTGTCCTAGCAAAAACAAGACCTGTCTAAACACAACTTAGATTTGACTACGCAGACTTATTTGGAAAAGATATGGAAAAACCCTGCAGATTTTACCACCTCTCCTTTCTTACCTAAGGATTTTCACCATTTTGAGACGTTGCTTTAATTTTTTTTTCCCCTAAACAGTAAAGCAGAAGTACATTTCACAGCCTCAAACGGCCTAAGGCACTGCCCATCAGCAAAAACCTGGAATCAACAGTTTGCTTCTCTGAGAGCACTCTGAAGGGCAGAACAGGGGAAGAAAAGACCTCATCTAATTCCAATTCTTGCACTGGTTTAGCCTGTCATTACAAACCAAGTCAAATCGCTGTATCTTTCTTTTTGTAATCCAGGACTCATATTTTATTGTCTTCGGAAAACTCACTAACTGGGAAGCTATAGTGCTTAAAAACACTCCAAGTGACCAGAAAGGCCTACTTTAGAACGGGTATCTCTGCAGTATTTTTCCTAAAACACACTGTGCAAATATATTTTATTGTCAATATATAATATTAATGATTTCAAGGCCATCTGCAAAAACACGACTAGTCAATAGAAATGCTTCAGTTTAGCAAGACTCATCTCACACAACCAAGGCTTTTGACTCTACTTTCACTTACTGTACACCTATTTTCTTTCAAAATAGCTGAAGTGGAATGCTGACATACCTCATAGGCCTGTTTCTTCTATCTACTATGGGTTATACAACCACATATCTCGTCAAAGCATGCACTGGTCTTTCCAGAGATCCTTAAACATACAGGAAAGAGATGGACTAAAACATTAGCAAGCAGATAAACTGTCTGAGCCCTGCTTTAAAACCACACTCTTCCGCAAAAAGCACGTTTCTTCTTCTAGGACACGATTTCTTTTCACCAGTGTTCTTGGATTCTTCAGTTTTAGATTTTTATTTAAGTCTTATCTGCTAAAAAAAAAAAAAAAAATCTAACTACCCACATAGGCATAAAAACATAAGGAAATTAACTAAATTTCATTTCAATTTCAAGAAAGTTTTTTTTCGAAAATATCTTTTTAATATGAAAACCTTTTATTGGATACCAGGAAGAAACAAGGCTATCAATTATTTCTCATTTCTTCACACCGAGTGTCTCCGAGTAATACAAGCAGCAGTTTCAGGCCGAACCTATACATCCAAAATAGGTCAGACTGCTAAAACACAAGCAGCGCTTCCCCAGAACAGCATTTAACTATAATACACAGTGCTGAGCACAGGTGTACTTCTATATTTATATATATTTTCAACTGCTAACTAATAAAGTCTAGCAGATGGCCTTCCCAAGGCCTTCCAGCCTGACCACACCGATGTTCTAGAAACACTTACTGGAGGCATTAGTACCAGTTGTTTAAAGCAGGCCCATCTTCCATGTGCTGGCATGGCCTCAAAGGCCACATAGAGTCTTCACACAGATGCCGCAAATATCAGCACAGACAGTCCTGAGCTCAAATACTGGGCTGTCACACTGAAAACTTCTGCTCGAATCTGCAGCAGCTCGGGGTGACTGACATCTGTCACCAAACGCCGGGAAAGTGCTTGAAAACATCTGACTACAAAAGCAAAGCTGCTTAACGTCAGCGAAAGGCCTCCAGGAGTTCTTCTTTGCAGAAAAAAAAAAAAACTATAGTTAACAAGAAAGCTCGAATACGGCGGCAACCCAAATACGGACACCTGCCCAAGACGTTTTCCAACTCTTTGTTTAACTCAAAACTCATTTTCCGTAAACCCAGGTCTTCTTAAATAAACAAAGGGACGGCACGGAGCCCTGTCTAACAGCACGACGCAACGCTGTTTCCCAACGACGCGTGTTTGGGCAGGGAGAGCCCGGGGAGGGGGGTGCTGGCAGCCCAGAG
>VZZY01020673.1:0-29233 GCA_013400335.1 Eurystomus gularis
TCTCTACAAATACCTGAAAGGACGTTGTAGAGAAGTAGGGGTCAGTCTTGTTCAACCAAGTAACAAGTGATAGGACAAGAGGAAATGGCCACAAGTTGTGCCAAGGGAAGTTTAGATGGGATATTAGGAAGAATTTCTTTACTGAAAGTGTTATCAGGCATTGGAAAGGATTGCCCAGGGTAGTGGTGGAGTCCCCATCCCTGGAAGTATTTAAAAGATGTATAGACGTAGTGCTTAGGGATATGGTTTTTTTGAGGACTTGTCAGTGTTAGGTAAATGATTGGACTCAATGTTAAAGGTCTTTTCCAATCTAGGCAGTTCTGTGATTCTGTGATTCCCTGAAGACCTATACAAAACATAAAGCAGCTATGTTCTAGCAAGTTCTTAACAGGATATTATCACCTTCAAGAAGGACAGTGCTTTATCTGAGCTCCATGGCTAGGTATCAGTTATAGCTCCACTCTTGAAATCTGAGGATAGGATGTCAAGGTGTTTCTTCACGTTCAGACCCAGCGTCCATGAAAAGGACCCAGCCTAGGTATAAGCTCCAGAGGACAGAAGCCCTTGGGCAGTCTTTAGAAGTACACCGTACCTCTTATAACCCTGAGGTCCTGAGGCATGTAGGAATTCAGACATACTCCTCTTCAGTTTTTCTGTTGTCCATTATATTCCTCAAAGCAGCATCCAGAATCCATGTTTGTCTCTCAATGTTGTTTAAACTCATTATATAGCCTACAAAAAGCTAAGTGTTTCACATGAGCATTCTGGAGAACATTCTTGGAGATACTTGTCTTGTTGATTGTACAGGAGCTTAGGCAATAATTTGAGGATTCATTTGTAAGTAATAGAGGTTTGCAGCTTTTTATGGCACCTTCTCCACTGGGGGTCCCCACTGTGTAGGTACTGGTTCAGTCCTAGGCTCCTTTCAGTGCAAGCCTACTAGATCCACCCAAGAGGAAACCCAGACAGGATAGTTTCCTTGTTGTTCATTCCTGGCAGGCAGTATGGATGAGAACCATTCCAAATTGCATTCCCTCAGCCTAGTACAGTTCTTACAAGGTATAGCTCCTGACTTTGCTTGCCTTCCTTGCTCCCTTATTTCCTTTATCCTCTTGCTTTTTTCCCCCCTCTTATTTTTGAATGTAGACTTTCAAAGATTTCCTGCTTCAAAGGAATTTTACTGTAATTAATTCAACTACATGTTTTTCTTTTTATACCTTTTAGATCTGACCAATATGAATGCACTATTAGCAGCACACACAGTTCTCATTTCTACCAGCTCTGTCAGTTTATATTGTATTATTCCCAGTTGCTATTTTATCTTTTTTTCTTCCTCTGTCTGTGGAGAAAGGGATAAACTAATTAGACTTTAAATGTCATATTGGAGTTCTAAATAAGAAATTATTCACTAAAAATAACCTTTTATTATGACGCATCTTGTTACAGCAGGGGACACACTGACTGTAAGTTAAATTTTTTAAAATGTTTTTTAATCCTATCTGCTTAAACAAAATCAGTGATACACTGCAGTTGGGTAAGTATTTTGGTAGTGTCACAGTAAAGGTGGTTCAGAAGCATGAAAATGTTGTTCTGAAAGCAATTATACTAGGCTGGCAATTGCTTGAAAAAGTAACTGTTTCACAATGATATATGTTAAATAGCATATTATATTTAAACTGGTTAAATACAACAACTAAGACTTACTTGTCTTTTTTAGAAAAATGAATTTGTTTCCCAAACTTATTAGGATGTTTATTTCTGTAGTCAAGCAAAGATTTCTGATACAGGTGTTCTAGCACTGGTTGTAAACAAGCGCTTTAATGTCCTTCTGAATACTGGGTTTACAACTTTGTTAACAAGGGCTTTTAATATTTTTTTTTTCTTATCTAAATTATGCTCTATCTCTTGCCAAATTGCTATGGCTGTTAATGTAGCACAACAATTTTATTTTCAGGTCTTTACTGTCAGCCTAACAATGTCCTTCCAGGACACTATATAGGGAAATGTGAATTTCTTGAAGTCTTTATAATGGTAGTCAGTACTTTGGAAATGTCTTATTCAAACTTCAGCAAGAAAGTCATATAGTCCTGAAAAGGAATAGTTTTATTTTGCTAACTCACTAATTCTTGTGTCATCCAGATGAACGCATGCTCACTGCATGTCTTTTAAATGTATACATTATAAATGTCATAAATTTAAGTTTAATTTATATTGTTATGTGCATCTTTTTTTCACTTACTTTTAATTTTAAGAATGTAGATAACACACGTCCCTGTATAGAGCACAAGAAAAGTAAATAAAAATAAATAAACCTAATATTGTTCATTGCAACAATCTATACAGAGTCAAATTAGAACCTAGTAGTGCTAGCATGAACATGTCATGAATTCTACCCTATTTCTTGGCCGTTAAGAATATATACAACTCCCTTCAGCTGTTCTACTGAATATATTTCATTTTGTAAATAGTTAAGAGTTTATAGAGTGGACCATTACTTTATTTACAATAATGCGTAGAGAAGTTCCTTAGTGCTTAAAGATAAAACCATTTAGAATAGTTTGTGAGAATCAGTATAGGATTTATTACAAGTCCATCAGGTCTTATGGCACAATCTTACACGTAGAACAGTGAGGTGCCATCTGTCCTGTGCCATTGCTTCTGTCCTGACTAAAACAAGAAAAAAATTGGACTGTTATGAAATCCTCATGCAATTTGGAATCTTTCACAATTGGTTATACCCAATTAAAGCAACTTTCACTTTTTAATCTAGAAGCTACGCTGGTATTTTGAGGTGTATTCTTCCATGAGAGCTGAGTGATGTACACTCCAAATTTTCCCTTATGTTCTCATAGAAGAATTTCTACTGTATGTTCTTACAGAAGTTCAGAAAGTTTCTGGAGGGAGATTCCAGTGTGACAGATCACTTATAACTGTAAGAAACTATGCTAGCTTGTGAGAGTCCCCAGTCTTGTGTTTCTTCTGTTCTGAAACACAATGAAAAGATAGACATGTTTTCACACTGAAAAAGAAGGAATTGTAGCAAAAGGCAGCCAGAAAAAACTAGCTGTTTTAGAATTGCAGCTGCCTTTGCAAAATCGAAGCCCAGTTCCAGGAAAATACAAGAATTTTCAGTAATAGTAATTGGGATGAAATAGTCATGAAGAAAGCAACTATTAAATCACAGAATTGTTTAACTGTCAAAAAAAGAGAAGTATCTCACCCTTTAATATTTAACATATGTATATTTTCTTAGACAAAAGACAGTTATGACATTGAAAGTGACAACCAAATAAGTTTTGCTTCTCTGTACCTAGTGCAGGATATAAAGTTTCTTTGCAAAATATAAATTCATTTACAGTGAATGTAATAAAAAATGTAAGAGTTGCTTATATAGGCATAAAGTGGGAAAAATGTTTCAAAAGCTCCTATAAACTGCCATTACTCATAATTCTGCTTCAACTTTTCAACCTTCTGCGTTATGAAAGGCACAAATGTATTTACTGATTAACTTTTTATTTCAAGGATCTGCATTTCCACTGTTGAGTTTGTGAGCACATTGCTTTCATTCTTTAGAACTGGTGAACAGTGAAAGAAAGAAAGGTTAGATACCCTTCTGTAGGGTATCTGTGTTACTTTGGAGCTTATTATGGGAATCGTATCTTTGACTGTACATTGTCTATGACTTAGATACCAAATGCGAGTTCCTGTATTTCATACTAGGAACTAGAGTCTCCATTACCCATAAGGATTAACTGAAATCCTGTGCATTCTAGTGGGAATTAAGTATATGTATATCTGAAGCTTTATGCTTAAAATTACCTTTGTAGAACAATAGAGTAGTTCAGATGAAAAAGGAACTCTGGAGATCATCTTAGTCCCTTCCCTGCTGAAAGCAAGTCTAATTAGGCCAGATTGCTCCAGGCCATGTCAAACTGAGTCTTGAACACCTCCAAATCTGTAGACAACCTCTCTGAGCAACCTGTTCCAGGACTGGATAAATCTCCAGTTAATTTTTTTTCCTAATATCTAACCAGGATTTCCTGTGTTCGAATCTGTGTCTGTTTAATTTCATTCTACACCACTGCACCTCCAAGAAGATTCTGGCTCCATTTTTCCTGTATCTGCTGATCAGTTCAACTTTATTTGTATAAACATATTACTGGATGTATTCCTAAGTGATGAGGGAGCCAACTGTCCATTTATTTCTATAAGATATTGGGAGAAGCAGAGCCACCACTTTTCCTCTGTGTCTTTAATAGAAGCACTTGGAGTACTCTGTGCAGAGGTTAGGTCCTTTGGGCTGCTTGATCTATTTCACTTCAGCTCACGTGGGATCTCGACATTGAGCTATGGAAGCCAAGTTCTTCTGAGTACATGTAGGTGCAGAGCTGTTGGTGACTTGAGAGATTTACATCAGATCAGGAACCCCATAAGATAAGTTGAGCCAGGGAGAACATTTTTAACCACAGTTTTGTTTTAGGCACCTAGTACCCATGCAAATGCTATTTTTAAAAGTCATATCAATTGGCTCTGTGTAGGGTCCAGTGCTCTTTGATATGCCCTGAGGGTATTTTACCTGGCACCCATCTGTCAGTCCAGCAGTGTGCAGCTTCCTTCTACGTCCTTTGTCATTTTGCCAGCCCCATATGGGTTTCGTGGACAACCTAAGACATCTCAAATGACTTTAAACACTTGTATGTGAACATATGCTTATCTCCATTATTTGTTTTTTATTCCTGTTCTAACGGTGGGATTCAGTTCGAGATTAAGAAGCCTTCATGCAAGTGCCCATATACATCTAACTGTAAAGTAAATGTTTTAAACTTGTTATCATCAGCGAGGATCTGAGACTTGATTCATTTGCTTACACAACTAAGTGAGCATGGCATGCTCTAGCATATCCAAGACATCCTTGAGATCTAACAGATGTGAGATGGGATTTGTGGGAGACACTATCTTCCTGGAGTGGCATCTGAAGGCCAGTTAAAACACCCCTGCAGGATTTCAAATTGCAGTAAATGTTCCCAGGCTTGCTGAAAACTTGTTAGATGCTTATTTCTTTCTTCACTTTAGGATATACTGTGGAAACATGTATCCTTTGCTGCTGCTTCTACTTCACTATGCAGTAGTATGTCACCCTGCTGTCGCCATTCAATTATCACTTAATTGAAATTTGGCTTGATTATTAATTGCATGGTTTATTAAAATCAATTTAAACAAAAATTACAGTTCAATAACATACTTTGATGTTATTCAGTATTATTAGCCAGGATGCTATGCTTTTTCCATCTTCACTGATGCTTATTTCAAACCAATGAATATGTTTTTACAAATTTTATAAAAATTTAATGAAAAATACAACTCCTTCCATACACCCAATTTCTGTAGTATATGAAATTTACTTTACAGACTTTTTCTCCAGTTTCAGTGGGTGCAGTTGCTTCTTGTTTTCCTGTCTTCCTTTTAGTCATCTTTCTGTGAAGTTACAAACACATAGGTAGAATGCATCTACTTATATATATAGCCATACATTGCACTTTCACAGTATATACAACAATAAATCATGTCATTAAGTAATTTGAGGGGTACTTGATGAACACCTTTGAGGTAGAAACTTTACTGTATCTGTGAGCTGAAGTCCTCATAACTATTCTTGAAAATCTTTTTTGACTAGTGGGATTAATTATATATCTCACACATGCCTGTTGTGCACTCTGTTTACACTACAGGGAAATGAAATTGGATAGTTTATTTTCTTTTATTCAGTTAAAATGCCAAGTTTTAATTAAACTGCTTCAGCTTAAGTATTGCACAGCTACTTTCAGCTGTCATGAAGCATACTAGAAAGTGAATTGCCATTGCCTACATGCCCAGGAAGGCATTCAGCAGGCCTTATGATTTCACTTAGAATTGGTTTTATTAATCATAGCTGTTTTCCAATTTCTAAAATTTGTATGAGAAAGAGTATATTAAAAGAAGTTTCATCCATGTCCTCAGGGATTAAAAACAATGCAGGTGTCAAATATCAGAAAATCACATTCAGTTTTGAATTAACAGCTGGGTTTTGCTTTTATAGAAGATTTTAATAATATTGAAATTGCATGCATTTTTGAACATTCTATGTAATTATTTCAGTTATACAATAACAATTAAGCAGCGTCATGAGTTATTAAGACAACTGTAAAGCAATAAAGCTATGATTTTTACAATTATGAGAAATAAAAATGTAGCAACAGACAATGAAAATTAACCACCTGTTTGAAGCACTACATATTTATATGTAATATATAATAGACATGATATAGAGGATCTTCAAAAATTTTGGCAAAAGGGACATAAAGGTTGTTCAAGAACTCCACACCCAACCTCAGTGAACTGAAAAAAACAGCAACTGTTCTGGACAAGAGAATGCAACAACTGCTGAATCTGCATTTCCAGATCGATGGATCGATCGATTGATCGATCTATCTATCTATCTATTTAGATATATAAAGGAGGCCCTTAGAGCTCTCTTTAAACACTCAGAGAAAATTGGTGTTAACAAAATCCTTATTCCTCTACTGTCCATATAATGTAGGCTATTTGAGTTTCTAGTGAAAGCGCTCTCTGAAGTCTGTACACAGCCTGTTTTCAGCATGCACAGAACTGCCTAGAGTTTGGCAGTACCGTGTTAAGTATCATCTTCTGCACTAATGAAAATGTAATGTTTTCACACAATATGTAATAATTTGCATAGGAATAACTGCATAATAGGAATAATAATAAAACTAGTGCTGTCTGCATGGGCCTCGCTCTCTAGGTTGTGATCTCGTATTAGGCTCATTATTGAGATTTCATATTTGATCCAGCCTTCCTGTTTTCCATTCCCAAAGGGCAGCTGAAAATTTTTTTGTTTCTGTGGCTGTGATTAACATGGTGTCATTTGGAAAGTTCTGTATTTCAGATGCCAGGAAAGCATAAAAATTCTGACATTTTTAGTCAAGGTACTGATGGCTCTTGATCTTTTCCACAATTTAAGTATGGATAAAATGATTTCCTGAGTGGGAGAGTGAGGTTCAGATACCTAATTCATATCAGATAGAAGCTGATCTGATGTTTTTTCCCAGCCAGTTCCCTCCAGCCCTGTTAGAGACATCTAATTATTTTTGAAAGATAGATTGGTTTCCCTACTTGTAGGTTGCGCTGCCTAATTTGGTTTGTCTCTTGCTTGTTGTGCAAGCAGACCTTCCTTCTTGACAACCCCTTCCTTCCCCAGGTATTAAGCAACTGGTCTGAGGTTGTGGTATACAACTAGCAACAACATATTAATTGAGTATTGAGCTTTTGTGCGGCACTCATCAGGGCACACATGTGAGGTGAGAGTACCTATCTCTGAGAATCATACAAACAACAGCAAATATAACAAAAAAGTACATTGTGATAGTCTTATCAAAACATGGCAACAGAACAAATTAGTTTTTAGCAAACAATGTGGGGTTCCAGGATATAGTTACAGAGTCACACAGAGTCACAGAGTGGTAGGGGCTGGAAGGGACCTCTGAATATCATCTAGTCCAAACGCCCTGCTAGAGCAGGATCCTGGAGTAGATCACACAGGAATACATCCAGACAGGTTTTAAATGTCTCCAGAGACAGAGATTCCACAACCTCTCTGGGCAGCCTGTTCCAGTGCTGTGTTACCCTCGCAGTAAAGAATTGTTTCCTTATGTTTAAGCTGAACCTCCTGTTTACCAGTTTGTGGCCATTGCCCCTTGTCCTGTCACTGGACACCACTGAGAAGTGTCTGGCCTCATCCTCCTGACACCCACCCTTTAGGTCTTTATAAGCGATGACCAGATTCCCCTCTCAGCCTCCTCTTCTCCAAGCTGAACAGACCCAGCTCCTTCAGCCTTTCCTCATATGGTAGATGCTCCAATCCTTTAATCATCTTAGTGGCCCTGTGTTGGACTCTTTCCAGTAGTTTCATGTCCCCCTTGAACTGTTGAATTGGACACGGTACTCCAGATGAGGCCTCACCAGGGCAGAGTAGAGGGAGAGGATAACCCCCCTTGACCTACTGGTCACACTCTTAATGCATCACAGGATGCCATTAGTTAATTACATTAACTATTAAAGGAAAGTAAACTGAATCTTTAGGGAGTACAGTAAAAGACAATTTTATTAAGAAGGTAAGGGGAAGTAATTTAATATATTCTATGTGTGGCTTCTGCCAAATCTTTTTATGTAGACATTGAGATATTAATCACAACTACATATAAATTATTGTATAATATTTTTATTGGGAGAACCAAGTGGAATAAGTGGTTCTAAATATTCAATATCATTTTGGGAGGAGGAGTGGGAGGTAAATCATCAAGTGGTGTAAACTGGCTTGGATCCTTTCCTCTTATTGGATGTAATGCTGATGAAGATCTGGGCTATAGATGTTAGACACAGAGATTTAAATCAGAAAGAAAAACTTTACTTTCATGCACGCCCCTCCAGCACTAAAGTGATATTTAATTTAAAATAAAAACCTTCAGCTGACAGAACGCACCTTAAGATCGCCAACTGTAATTCTCATCATAGTTGTGTGGTTTCTGGAACAGTAGATATCCTCGCATTTTAATTTGCCCAGGTTTGTCTACTACACTTGGTTTATTTAAAAAGCACACACTGTGAAGCTGAAAATACTTTTCTGGGCGATTACCTTCACTTTTTCCCCTTGCTTCAACTGCCGTCTGCCTCAGATACAGTAAGTGACGTTATTTCATACTCATTCATGCAGGGATGCACTTAATAGGCTCACAGGAAAAGGGATCATTAATTGATTGACTGTAGCTTGATTGCCTGTGGATACTTCTCACAGGTTTATTTCTTCATTTCAGCAAGGAATGGAAGCTGCCACACCTCAATCTGCAGGTTTATGAATACAACTTTTACTGGCATGGGGAAATGCCCATGCAATAATAAAACGGGTAGCACACAATGTTCAGCTGATGATATCCTCAATAACACATGGATATTCATAGATCAACAGAGAGCAAAGCACAGCAGAAGCAAGCATTGGACAGAATCCGTTAACAGTCAACTTAGGCAATACAGCTAGAGGTAGGTCCAAAGTTGCAACAAGTAGTGCTTGATAATTCTTTAGGAGCTAAATGACATTGAAGAGAAAAAAAGTCTCCTGTGTGACTTAGACAAGAGACTTGTGTGTGTCTAAATGGTGTAGTAGGCCACTGACCATTTCCTCTTGTAAGGCCCCTTATGTGGACTTTATTCTGCCCCTTGTTCCTGTCTTCCAACTCAGGGGGCTAGACGCTCAGAAAGCAACTGGTCTTACTATAAAAGACTGAGGCAAAGGCCTTTTCCTCATCCTTGGTCACTGTGTTTCCCCTTTCATTCAATAGAGGATGGAGATTCTCTTTGGTCCTCCTTTTGCTGTTAATGTATTTACAGAAACATTTTAAATCACCTTTTATGGCAGTAACCACATTAAGTTCTAGCTGGGCTTTGGCCTTTCCAATTTTCTCCCTGCATAGCCTCATGGAATCTTTGTAGTCTTCTTAAGTGGCCTACCCCTTCTTCCATAGGCCATAGACTTTCCTTTTCTTCCTGAGTTCCAGCCAAAGCTCTTTGTTCAGCCAGACTGGTCTTCCCTGCTGGTTCGTCTTATGGCACACCGGGACAGCCTGCTCCTGCACCTTGAATATTTCCCTCTTGAAGAACGTGCAGCCTTCTTGGACTCCTTTGCCCTTTGGGGCTGCCTCCTGTTGTGCTGGTTCAACCATCATCATTTTATGCTGCCATCAGTTGCCTGATCACACAGGCCAATGCTGAACTCAGCAACATCTGCTCAGAAATATTTTTGCAAACAGTCCTGCCATAGGTTCCTGTGGGCCCAGCTCCTCCACTGCCCACTGTGGTGCCAGCATTGCCTACTGGACACAACAGACAGGGATGGGTCCCTCGGTGGTCCTTCACATGGAAAGGCACCACTGAGAGAGCTCAGCAAGATGCAACCAGCCCCAACAGAAGCCACACCCAACATGAAGCTCCTCCAACTAATTGGCTTCTGGTTAAAATAGCCCTGGCCTCACCCACCACCCCAACCATGACCACCCGGGTGAGGGTGGAGCCACAGAGACACAGATGGGCCAGGTTCTGCCTCTGTAACCTGAAGCCAGTGGGGAAAACAAAGCATTCTGATAGGCTGTGACTCATCCACAGGTCAACTCCAACTCAGGGCCCACAACTCAGGCCCCAGCACTTCACCTCCCAAGGGATTCAGTCAACCAGTCTCCTAAACAGGTCAAAGGCTGCCATCTGGAAGTCTAAAGTGGCGATTCTATTAACCCCTGTCCTAACTTCCCCAAGAATTAAAAACTATCATTTCATGATTGCTAGGCCCAAGATGGCCTCCAACTTTCACATCACCCACAAGTCTTTCTCTGTTCATGAGCAACAGGTCCAGCAGGGAGCCTTCATCAGTTGTCTTTGTCACCAACTGTGTCAGGAATTTGTCTTCCTCACACTCCAGGGACACTAGACCGTTTCCTCTCTGCTATATATTTCTGGCTGACATCTGGTAAGTTGAAGTCCCCCACAAGAACAAGTGGCAGTGATTTTGAGACTTTTCCCAGCTGCTTATAGAATGTTTCAGCTGCTTCTTGGTCCTGGTTGGGCGGCTATAACAGACTCCCACCATGATGTCTGCCTTGTTGGCCTTCCCCCGTTTCCTACCCATAAACACTCAACCCTATTATCACCACCATTATGCTCAAGACAGTTGAAGCACCCTCTAAAATACAGGGCCACTCCACTGCCTTTCCTTCCTGGCCTACCCCTTTTGAAGAGTTTATAGCCATTCATTGCAGCACTCCAGTTGTGCGAATCATCCCACCGTGTTTCTGTGATGGCAACTAATTATAGCTTACCTGCTGTACAATGGCTTCTAGCTCCTCCTCTTTGTCGCCAATGCTACATGCATTTGTATAGATGCATGTCAGTTGGGATATTGATCCCATCACCTTTTTGCAGGGAGAAGCCCTAATTCCTTCCTTACCACTTTCAGGTACTTCTGTGATTTGTAGCTCATCAGTATCCCTTCTGTCTTTTCTATCACATGGCATTCCGTCCCCTACCTCCACAGGGATGGCAGACTAAAAGACCTTGCTAGCACACTATGTCACAAACATTTATGTGCAGCCCCCAGCCTTATCTCCAGAAAGCCTCCTTTTATCCCATGTTTTATTTCCACCAAGACAAAGTCTGAGGGGACTGTGATTAGTAGCATTATAATGTTAATGGTACAAACAGTACTGCAGCATTACTAGCTCTAGGGACGCATTGAAACCCCACTAGTTTTATCTTCTCATAACTGAACAGGAGAGCTCTTGCACAGATAAAGTTGTTCCACATATGCTTTGTTGGGTAATTTGGGCATTATGAGTAATGGTTGAAAAGAACAGGGAGAGTACTCTGTTTCAGCTCAATACAGTTATCCTGAAGAAGGTATATCATGAGGATAATCCTGACAGATGCTCCATCTCATTAATTGTAACAATTCAGTTAAATGCATGCAGTAAAAACAAACTTGCAGTAAAAACAGACTCGCAGTCAAATGGTCACATTTAACTCTCTCCTCTGCTCAGTCTCTCTTCTTAAGTTGGCTCCAACTGAATTATAAGAGTTGTGGAGTGTTGATGAGCACTGCAATGCAGTTGCATCCTGTTTTCCCAGACCACATTGTTTTTCTCTCAGTGTTAGTTTCAGTCAGATAATATCATTGATGTGTCTTAGAATCACAGAATGGTAGGGGTTGAAAGGGACCTCTGGAAATCATTTAGTCCAACACCCCCGCTAAAGCAGGTTCACCTAGATCAGATTGCACAGGAATGTTTCCAGGTGGGTTTTGAATATCTCCAGAGAAGGGGACGCCACAACCTCCCTGGGCAGCCTGTTATAGTGCTTCGTCACCCTTACAGTAAAGAAGTTTTTCCTTATGTTCAGGTGCAACCTCCTGTGTTCCAGTTTGTGCCTGTTGTCCTTTGTCCTATCACAGGGCATCACTGAAAGGAGTCTGGCCCCATACTCTTGACATCTGCCCTGTAGCCATTTATAAGCATTTATAAGATCCCCTCTCAGTCTTCTTTCCTCCAGGCTAAACAGACCCAGTTCCTTCAGCCTTTCCTCATAAAAGAGATGTTCCAGTCTTCCACTCATCTTTGTAGCCTCCACTGGACTCTGCAGTATTTTCTTGTCTCTCTTGAACTGGGGAGCCCAGAACTGGACAAAATACTCCAGATGTGGCCTCTGTAGGGCAGAGTAGTAGGTGAGGAGAATCTCCCTCAGCCTGCTGGCCACACTCTTTCTTCTTAATGCACTCCAGGATACCATTGGCCTTCTTGGACACAAGGGCACATTGCTGATTCATGGTTAACTTATTATCCACCAGGATTCCCAGGTCCTTCTCTGCAGAGCCGCTTTCCAGCAGGTCAATCCCTAACCTGTACTTTTGCATGGAGTCATTCCTCCCTGGGTGCAGGACCCTACACTTACCCTTGTTAAACTTTATTAAGTTCCTCTCCACCCAACTCTCCAGTCTGTCCAGGTCTCACTGAATGGCAGCAGAGCCTTCTGGTGTATCAGCCACTCCTCTGAGTTTCATATCATCAGGAAACTTGCTAAGGGTACACTCCATCCCTTCTTCCAGGCCACTGATGAAGATGCTGGACAAGACTGGGCCCAATACTGACTCCTGGGGAACACTGCTAGCTACAGGCCTCCAACTAGCATTTGCACCATTGATCACAACCCCAACCTTCATCTCACCAAAGGTCATCGCAGAAGCGTGCTGCCACCTGGCTGTTGTTATGAGACTAGGTTAATGAAATTAAACATGAACTTTAATTCAGTACGAAAAGTAGTATCTGACTGTTTACTGAACTTTATGGCCTCAGAAGTCCTTTTTATGCACAGCTCTTCTATTGCAAGTTTCCTAATGGAACACTGTACACTTTTCTGCATCACAGTGTCTACAGAGATGTTGTAATGATGCCGATCAGTGCTGATATTTTAATTCCATTTCAGTTTTTCTCGGATTAATGCATGTGTGATAATTATCTTGTAGCAAAGCTCTCCACATAACAGATGTTATTTGCTTCTCTAGACTTAATGAAAGTCATGTGCATGGTATGTTTTGCTGATATCTTGTCCTTTATCATTGGTCTTTATACAGGTAATGGTGCATAATATAGCAGAACAGACTGACATGGATCACAAAAGAATAACAGCCTATTCCCTGGAGAATATAGAGGTTCTCGTCTTCCCATTTATGCTTCAAGTGATTGAGAAAATAGGTTAGCCTATATTGAGGATTTAGTATGCAGTGAATGAAAAATATAAAATGAGATTAGTGGGTCATACAAATTGAATACAATATATCAGCTTGATGAAAAGTAATATGTCTTCATGCTTTTCTCACACTCTTCAGTCTCTGGACTATAAAACTTCTATTTTGAATCTTGGTTTGCACTGTGGAGGGGCCAGCTAGGAGAACAAATTCAGAGTGGATATGGCATTTTTGACAGTTTTCATTAAATGTAAGAAGGAGTAATAGAACCTAATGTTACTTGCAAAAGGGGTTGTTAACTAAGTCTAATGCACATATCTGTCCTAGTTTTTTAAATTTTTCTGGATTTATATGGGGTAATAGAACACAGAGCGCGTAGATCACAGATTGCAGCCGTAAGACAGGGAGCTTGCTATTTGGCTGAGGTGCATGTAGTCTCTGCCTCCCAAATGACAGATATGATTAGGTAAAAAGACCACGATGAATTTTGTAGGAAAGGAGGCAATGTATGTTGTGCAAAGAGCAACTGATTAATGTAAACACATTGTAAGTAAATGATTGATTAATAGGCATGACTAATACATGAATTAAGTCATATTTTTCAGCTGAATGCTAGGGTTTCACATTTTAAAACTCTCTATAATTACAGTGATTATGCATGCAAATCAGATAATGACACATACAAGTAGCCACTTAGATGCACAACTGGTCATTTGCATATAAATTTGCATGCAATCACATTATAGGCTCATTAAGTACAGAACTTTCATTAATTTTGTGGGCACTGTCATTCTATGGATCTATCTCTCTGAATGAGATAGATCCTCAGAGAAAAGTAGTATATGACCACACAGTTAAATAAGACACCTAAACACCTGAAAACAAATTTAAAGTTACACAGACAAACATTAATTCTAACTCTGTATGGTTAATTTTGGAGCCTTAATGCTTTTGCATTTTCTAACATTGCTTTTAAATTGTGTAATTAGTGTTCAGCCTGAGCCATACATATAAATAAGCATTAATTTTTATATCTAAAAAGATTTTTAAGGCAAAATCACTGTCCTTGTGACAGTGTCCTTGTTCTTCAGGCTACTGTGACCAGGCTGGGTAAATGTTAACTCATTTTCAAAGAGTGGCCTTTTCAAAAGCACATAAGTAACTTTGAAGCCTGTCCCATTTTCACAAGGTGACTTAGTCATTTAGAATCTAAGTCCTGGAGACTGCCATTGGAGTTAAGACTCGTGAATCACGTGCATGTCTATGGATATCCTATCCAAATACCTTTGTTCTTAAATATCTAAGAACCATATTTTAATAGCTGTAAAACTGCCTGAAATATTTATGGGTGATCAATGACAATTTAATGTTGTTTTGTTTTTTGACACATAAATTGCTTATGGCTACCTCTGTCTCTATATAAATGTCTTTACAAATCTGGCTTTAAATCTCATTGAAAAAAATGTGGCTTAAAATGCCAATTAACTTAGGTACTTCACAGTGTTGACTCAATATATTAACTCTCCAGATTTTAGCATTTTTCAGCAATTATCCATCAAAAAAGTAAATAACAAGTTCATTTGAAATCTTGATCTTTAATCCTCACTATAACTGTTGTAGCATGAAGACCTTTGGGGGAAAATGTAGAAAACTGAGATCTGAGTTTCTAACTGATTTTTCTTTAATCCATAAATATTGCCCATTGTCTGTGATTATAAAATGTTTCTGTAAAGTGTAAAGTGTTACTGAAGAAGAGCACTCCTAAGTTCTCAAAGTCCAACAAACAATAATCCGTTGGTTAATCAAGTACTATTTTCACTTTTAAAGTACTTTTATGACAGGTTTTATTTTCTCCCATGCTTGTGATAAAATTTGAGTCTATAGTTAAAGTGGAAATCTGTGAGACTTCTACAGGTGCCTGGAACTATTAGTTTTAGTGTCATGTCAGTTTGGATATTCTTGCCTCAATTAACAATTAGAAGGGGCTATTGGATCAATACTCTTTCAGGGTTCACATCTGTGATATATGTCTGAAACTCAATGAACCCTAAGCCATCTTTGCCAGCTGTTGCTTTTGAATAGCCTTCAAAAAGAACATCACATTTTAAATCTGAAAAGACAGCTTTCTTGCCTTTTAATGATGGAATAATACTGAGAAGAATAGGAAAAAAAATGTTTGTTTGAGCTTTTGTCTGTGAGTTTATTTCTGATAAACTTCACTCAGTTTCACAAAAGAGAAACCCCCCCTTGCTTTAAGTCCATGAAATATTCAGTTACACCACATGGTTTGGCTTTACTTCTGCGGTGGGTTAACCTTGGCTGAGCGTCAGATGCCCACCAAGCCACTCTATCATCCCCCTTTCCTTCCCCTCTCCCCCCTCAGCAGAGCAAAAAGAAAGGGGAGGAATATAAGATGAGAAAACAAAAAGCAGTTTAATAATAATAATAGAAGCAAAGCCAAGCAAATCCGCACGCGGAAGCAAAGAAAACAAAGTTTTATTCTCTACTTCCCATCAGCAGGCGATGTTTGGCCACTTCCTGGGAAGCAGGGCTCTAAGACGCATAGCAGTTGCTCTGCAGGACAACGGCACAGCCCCCCCCCTCCNCAAAACACTGCTGCTATGTGGAAAACCAGCTCAGCCAGACCCACTACAACTTCAAACTTGTGATCTCTTTTGAAAGGAGGCCCAGTATTTGTAAATATCACTGAGTCACAGAACAACTGAGATTGGAAACAACCTCTGGAGATCATCTAGTCCAACAGGGATCAGCTAGAGCAGGTTGCTTAGGGCCCTCTCTAGTCACTTTTTTAGTATCTCCAAGGATGGAAACTACACAACCATTTTGGGCAACATGTGTCAGTACTTGACCACATTCATAATAAAAAAAAGCTTCTTCATAAGTTTGAGTGAAATTTCTTGAATTTGATTTGTGCTCATTGCCTCTTGTACTGTCACAGTGCACCACTGAGAAGAGACTGAGTCTGTCTTCATCAAGTCCTTCATCAAGACCCTTCATCAAGTCCTTCTAAACATGGACAAGATTTCATATGAATATCCTCTTCTCGAGGCTAAACATCCCCTCAGTCACTTGTACAGCAGATGCTTTAATCTCTTACATTCCTTCAGTCATCTTTGTGGCTTTTCTTTGGACTCACTCCAGTATAGCCATGTCTTTCTTGTACTGGAGAGCCCAGCAGTGGACACAGCTCTCCAGATATGGTCTCACCAGTGCTAAACAGAGGAGAAGGATCACCTCCCTCAACTTGCTGGCAGTGATCCCCCTAATGGCAGCCGGGATTCTCCTGGTCTTCTTTGATGCAAGGATGCATCACTGGCCCATTTCTTCTGCCTGTTGAGGTCCCTCTGAATAGCAGCACAATGATCTAGTGTATCAACCTTTCCTCCCAACTTTATATCTGAAGATGTACTCTGTCCTATTGTCCAACTCATTAATGAAGTTGTTAAACAATATTGACTTAGGACTGAACCCTGAGGTACTCCACTAGTGGCTGGCCTCCAGATGGATTTCCTGTCACTGATCACAAGGCTTTCAGACTGGCAGTTTAGCCAGTTTTCAGTTCAGCTTGTTGGCTACTTACCTATCATGTACTTAACAATTTGTCCATGAGGATCTTATGGGATACAGCATCAAAATGCTTGCTAAAGCCAATATTAACAACATCCAATGCTTTCCCTTTTTCCATCAAGATAGTAATTTTATGATAGAATACTGTCAGATTGGTTAGGCATGGTTTTCCCTTTCTAAATGCATGCTGACTACTCCTAGTCACCATCTTGCCCATCATATATTTGGAAATGGCTTCCAGGAATATTTGATCCATCACTTTTCTAGGGATTTGAGGTACGGCTGACTGGCCTGTAGTTCCTGCCCTTCTTGCCTTTCTCAAAGATTGGAGTGACTGTTCCTTTCTTCCAGTCCTCAAGAGTCTCCTTCAAGCACCATGACCTTTCAAAGATGATGAGTGGCCTTGCAATCATAGAATCATAGAATAGTTTGGGTTGGAAGGGACTTTTCAAGGCCATCTGGTCCAACTCACCCCTTGCAGTGAACTGGGACATCTTCAACTAGATCAGGTTGCTCAGAGACCCATCCAGCCTTATATTGAATGTTTCCAGGCATGGGGCACCTACCACCTCTCTGGGCAACCTGGTCCAGTGCTTCAGCACCCTCATCATAAAAAATGTCTTCATTATATATATTTTGAATCTACCCTCTTTCAGTTTAAAAGCATTACCCCTTGTCCTATTGCTCCTCATCAGGTCCCATGGACCATGTGTATGTCCAGTTTATTTAAATGCTTCCTAACCTGATCCTCCTCTATCAATGGGGAATTCTTCCTTGCTCCAGACTTTCCTTCCGGTCTCAGTGGCATGGGATTCCTGAAGAAAAATCTCACCAGTAAACACCAAAGTGAAGAAAGGACTAAGTACCTCAGTCTTTTCCAAACCCTCTCTTACCAGGTCACCTGTCCTATTCAGCCGCAGGACTACATTTCCCTTAGTCTTACTTTTGCTGTTTTCTTGCCCTTCAAGTCCCTCCCAATATTCAACCCCAGATAGGCTTTGACTTTCCTAACTCTGTCATTGTATGCTTGGACAGTGTCTCTAGAGATCCCTGGTCACCTGTTCCTGCTTCCACCTTTCATGGTGGAAATGTCTTTCTGATGTTTGAGTTTCGTCCTTTTCACCCATGTGGCCCCATATGGGCCATTATTGAGCGTAGAGGAGGAGATTGTTGAGAGTCAATCAACTCTCCAGGACCCTCATCTCTCCAGGACAATGTCCCATGGGATGCTTCCAAGCAAATCCCAGAACAGACTTAAATCTGCTCTTCTGAAGTCCAGGACTGTTATCCTGTTATTTGCCTTGTTTCCTCTTGTCAATGGGAATCCTCTCTCTTTTTAAAAAAGTGAAAAGAAAAAAAATCATCTTTTTGTTTGTTTGTTATTAAGGAACTGTATTACATAGGTTCTAAGGTTCGGTTATGTCTGTAATTATTTGTAAGTATTGAAGGAATGCTGACTGTAACAGAAAGTGTCTATTCTTGAAGACAGAAAACATAGTATACTTAGTACATAGATTCTCATTCAGCTGATTCTTGGAAGACTTGTGGTGGAATCATATAGCAGGAATACTGAAAAAGGTAGTAATAAACTAGGGGAATAGGCACTGTGTTGGAATTCAACATTATTGTTGGCAATGACTTTTAATCTTATAGTAATTCATATTATCCACATGTGCAGTACAAGAAGGAAATATCTGAGGCTTTTAAAGGATACATAAAAGGTTATTTTACTTCTCACGAGTATCATCAGTCCTTAACAGAAAACAAATCAGAATCACTAGGTACAAAAATCAACATTTTAAAAACGTTTCATTTTGTGGTAAATAGAGCAAAGCATCTCATGATAAACAAGACCTCTTCTTTTGTAAGCTCTTCAGAACAGGACTGCATATATTTTTAAGGTGATACCAGACCTTGAATATTTTAATGGTGAAATAGAAACAAATATTAATAGTAGCAATTAATATTAAACATCAGTGTTACAGCATTAATCTAAGAAAATCTTGAAAACCTTTCAGTGATCTCCTCCAAGCCATTGCTCTGTGCTACACATAGATACTTACAGGCAACCTACATTCAGTATGTAAATTACATTTGTTTATATGTTTTTGCTCAGTTCCCATGACATATGAAGCCCATTTTTCCTTTCCTATATGTAGGGTACTCATATATTCCTGAAGTGTTATGATAGTTCCTGAATTTATTTAAATTACAAGGTTCTATTTAAAAGTATCCATTGTCTAATAAAAACTAATTTGCATTAATATAATGAAGTATTTAGTCTAAATTATTCTGGTGAGAGTTGCTATGAAAATTGTTTTGAAGGATTTATTTTCCACTTACAGGTTTCTTTCCTAATGAGGATTACATCCTCAAAGGAGAACAAGTAATTGATAAAAATAGTTTTTTGCCTTTCAATAATATTATCACTCCTATTATTGTGTTCTAGAATAAGATGTTAAATCTTTACAGTTCAAGACAATGAAATAATAACCATCCCTAAATCCTTACTGTAGTCAAAGTGTTTTAAATTGTCAGCCACCCACATTATAAAACTCACCTAACATAAATTTTCAGGGTCCCAGATCTTTTTCTTCTGCTTTGTTCAGTTGTATGGAAGCAGTTCTCATTGGATTATATTATACAATGAGAACAAATGTCTGGATTTGCCGCATTCTAGTGGCTTTATTAATATTATAATAAATCAATTTAAAGTCTGATGATGGGACTTGACTACTGCTGAAGAGTCATAAATCCAAAGCAAATACAAAAAGCAGCCATATTTTAATGTACGTAATACTTCTTTGGTACATCCATGGTCAGTTTTGCCCACATCAGAGCCAGAGTACGTACTCTAACTTGTCTGCCATACAACTTGCAGGTACCTCCCAGGCGGGCAGAGAAACACAATTTTGGACGAGATCAGTGGTGCAGGCTAAGGAAGAGAAAAGAAATTATTTTCATATTTTGTGGTTGTTTGTTTTTTTTTTTTCTTTAACCATAAGCTATAACACTGCTTCTTTTGTCTTAGTTCAAGAGAAGGTCAAAGATAGTTTGTTCAGATCTGAAATTCAGAATAAAGGCCTCCAATGAATTTAGCTTAGTGCTACATTGTACCTGGTACTGTGAGCTAATTAATGTTAGTATTTAGAGAAATAATTTATTTTGGTTCAAGCCTTCTAAAATAATGTAGTTAATTAAAGAGTATAAATAGGAAAGCTTCTTTACCTACATTCTGCTTTGCTTTAGTCTCCAAGACATGAAAGCAACATTTTTTTTCATTAATTGTAGTCTAGTTAAAGAAAACAATTAAAGATAATCGCCATTTGAATATATGAACTTGGCAAAATCATATTTAAAAAAAATTATAACAATGTTTTCTAGGTATCTTATGAGCTACCTGTTGCTGTTTGGCCTTGGCCTATGATTTTGACAGGTGGAATCACACTTGGTGGGTATGTAATCTAGGAACTCATGTATCTGTCATGGAAAACTTATGTTCCCAAATGAGATGATATTTATGACCCAGTAGGCCGTACTCTTTTGTCTGAACTCATAGCATTAGAAAGCACTGTGATGTCCAGGTTTTCCATCTTCTAATTAGTTTAGACATGGATGACTACCTTTAGCTTAAAAATGAGGTATTCTTGCAAGAATTCAGGTTCTGAGCAACGTAGTCTAGAAAAATAAAAATTAACTCAGCAATGTCCGCCTAAGCTTTGTGTTCCTATATTGACTATTCAGAATACTGTTATGTTACTATGCTTTTTGAACTAATGCTTCAAATCTGAATGCTTTCTACCAGGTAGTAAAGAGCGTGTCTTACACTTCAAAACATGCTTACAAAGTGTTCTGCTTTCCATTTAAAACCCAGAACTGTTCAGCAAAACACCTTCAAATACTCATGGCCTTTTTAGATAACATATATATGTACATACACATGTATGTAAAATCTTTACTGTGTATTTTTCAGGAAAACTATTTGTGAATATTTCATTAGCATGCATCTGAGTAGTGTTAAATAGGTTATTTAGTTACTGTAATGCAGAAGTTTCTTGGATAATTCAGGTTTAACCTTATTGCTAAGAATTATTTTCTTTGTACCCTTGGAAGAATTTCAAGACTTTCTATGGAAGCTAGTTTATACTTTATCTCACTTTTGAGAAGGAACAATAGATACAGTTCTGGGAAGGGGCAATCAGAGTGAAGAGTTAAATGAAGATTTTGAAGGCATCTAGAATGTCCATTTTGGAGAAAGGGAATTCTGAACTTTGGAAGAAGTCCAATGCAAGCAATTTAATCAGTGTCCTGGGGATAGATAGCAGGAAATTACAAACTGCTTAGTATATCATCAGTTGTAAGAAAGGATTAAATATTATTCTAACAGATAAAAGATTAAGATAGAGGATCTTGTTTAAAAATAGTTTCACCACCATTAAATGGCCAAAATTCCACAAGGAAAACAGTTACAGCTTTTCCATTTATAAGAAGATTTTGCAGGGCTAGAGTCCAAAACAGAGATGTTGGTGACCAAAATAAATGCTTGTCTTCTTTAGAAGTTATTTTGTATAATCTTAATATTACAATCATATTTGAGTAAAAAGTGCTAATTTGACCATGGAAAAGAAACACACAGATATAGAGATTGTTGTAGTTTCTGAGTCTCATGTGAACAGAGTTGTCTGGGGAAGGTTTCTGTCTTTGTTGATGATGCCTACCAGATCCATGATTCTGGTGCCAGAAGGTCAGATAGGGTCATCATCCAGATCTTTTCTGAATTATTGATAAGTTTGGTTGGTAATTCCACAATGGAACAGTTCCCAGGTCTGTACAAGGAACAGACTAAAGACAAAGTACTGTTTCTTCCTTCCAGACCTTGTCTACATGTGCTGATCACGTTCTTTGGGCCCCAGATATTTCCAACTAACAAGGAAATCCTGTAAAACTGTTTATCCATAACTAACTTGAAAACACTCTAGTAAATCCTTATGCCTTGTCAATATTTTACTCAATCATTTCCTGATTATCTGACCACCAGTTTTATTCGAAGGCTTTGCCTGCAGTATTCAAGATTATCAGGACTGTGTCATGGCTCTTCCTTTTTCCTGAACACTGTTACTTCTCTTGGTGAAGGGTACTGTAATTGTACATAATGAGTTCACTGTAGTCTGTATAATTTCAAACGAAAAAAAAATGCCTTTGTCAGACAATACTCTCTGAAGAGAAAATGAACTTCACTGTGGAGCTTTGGGTCCATTTTGAGTCCAATTTCAAGAGCAACTTTTACATTAAAAGATGTACAATTATGTGTGTGTATATATATATATATGTGCAATCTACACATCAAAAAGAAACTGATCCATTGTAATAATTCTGTTCCTTGGAGGCTTTAGGTACAATGGTCTAGGTGACTAAAACTGGAGAAAATATAATTGTGATATTATCATGTAAGAAAACAGTTGTAAAAATAGTCTTTTATCTCTGAATGGTTTGAGTGCCTGAGCTGTAGTCCCAAGCAGTAATGCAGTAGTGGTTTACAGTATAATTATAAAACTACAGTGGGAGAGAGTGTTGCCAGGACAGATACTCTGAGGACCCGACTGACAAAACTGGAAAAGGCCTTGTTCGTTAGCACATTGTAGAGTTCGGAGCTGGAAGAGACCAACTGAAGTGAGGCAAGGCGATCGTGCCTGACAGGTCTATTTAGAAACTTAACAGTGTTGATTTTAGCTAATTAGAGATTTATACCAGACCAAAGCTATTTCTAGCATAGTTCGAATGCAATTACTTTTATTGCCATTTATGGTCTGATTTATTGAATTACTAACACATTAATGACAACGAGTCTTTTGCTTTCCATGCTGTATGTCTGTAGATGACCTATGTGACTGTGGACAAGTAATGGATTTTCTTTGGGATATCTTTGGAAGCTCTGTTTGGTTGAAGTTAATGCTCCCCTAGACAATAGAGCCAGCCTCAGTACTCTTGTTAAGCTTATTTTCATTGTGATTAAGTTTTGCCTGTGGTTGTACTAACATTTGTTCCAGCACAACAGTAAGACAGAGGCAGTTAAGTGTGGCTGTGGGCAGAGTAATACTTTTCAATAAGTGTAAGCTGGTGGTAGCAGCCCTGCAGATACGTCTAGCCAGAGCCTAAACTGGGAGCTGTGACATTCAAAAGATTGGGCAAAGCAAGTGGGAGATGATAAGACACTTTACCTAGATATGGCTTCTGGGGCTAGCTTTTCTGTGAATAAAGCAATTGCAGTGGATGCTCCTTTTCAGGAGTTAAGTATTGGCTTCTTTTCTATATTCACATTACAGTGAGTGGGATGTCTACACTCCGACTGTAAACTGTTGCCCAGTATTTACGGACAATCCAAGCTCAAGAACTGGACTCATGCTTTCAGCAAACTAGAAGGCTTTCAGGTAAAAGCAGCTATTTTAAAAGCAATTTTTAGAGTTCCAGAGTAGGGCTAGACTGTCCACATAAACACTGATTATTTGAACTCTACTCCCTTCTGATTTGTGTAAGGAATTTTTTTTATAACTTTCTTTTGAATGTATTCAAAAGAAAAAAATAGTTCAAGGAGGTAGTGGTGCTATTTAAAACATGACTACCCATTTGAAAAACTAATTTGTCTCTTAAGTACGGTACTCTGTGCATTGTTCTGTGACTAAGCCTACCTTTTTGGTAGCAGAAGTTAGGTACTGATGAACCATTCAAGAAGAAAAGGAGTCAATGCCAAAAAATAGAGAAAGCATGATTGTGTCGCAAGAATGAACTCTCAGTCTTATCCTGACATTTAAAGAATTCGTAATGTTTAAGATAGCTAGTCTTTTAGAGAACTTCATGCTCCCCAGTTTCACAGAATCATGAAGTCGCTGAGGTTGGAAGGGGCCACTTGAAGGTGATCTTGTCCAACACTCTAGCTTAAGCAGGGCCACCTACCGCTAGATACCCAGGATCACGTCAAGATGGCTTTTTAACATCTTCAGCCACCACTACTTGGTCACCTTCACAGTAAAAAACTGTTCCCTGATGTTCAGAAAAAGCCTCCTGTGTTTTAGTTTGTGCCCATTGACTCTTGACCTGAGTTTAGATTTGTGTTGCTCTTTCTTAATATGTTCACTTTTTTTGTTGTTCTTTGAAATGGTGGTTGAATTTTCAAGCCCAGCTTGAATGTTGTAAAACTGAAGAGAACTTTTCATTTGGTCTGAATATTTCTTTCTTTAATCTTAACACTAGAGTGTTACTCAGTCAAGAAAACACTCTCCTCTTCATTAGATCTAGTTTTAATACCGTCCTCGCATTAATTCTAAATCCTAACTAATCCATGTTAAAATATTTCTGGCTGAAAGTCACACTTTTACCAAAGCAATCCTACTTTGAGGATTTTGACATGAGCTGGCCTTCAACAGAAAAGACCTTTGCATTTAGAATGTATTTTACACATAGGTAAATTACCAAAATATCCTATTACTGAATATATCAGTAGGTGTGAAATCTGTGGTCACCTAATATCTGTTGTTTTTTGCAGTTTCAATTGCAATAAGCACAAGGAATTAAAACTAAGTATCTGCGGTTTAGTAGCATAAGAGCTATTAGCTTTCTGTGGGATTTAGACTTGCAAGTTACAAATGTACTTGAGAATTTGCTGAGACCTCTGTGAAATATACTGTGGCTAGATATAATAAAGTAACTAATTATCAAATGCAATTTTTTTCTGGAATATGAAGTATTTTGTAATAAACTACTAATCCAATTGAAAACTAACTACTAACAACTGTTTGCTTCTTCCATTAAATTTCAAATGTCATCAGAGCCCATCTTTGACCTTATACTTTGCCGTCTGATACTATATTTTTGTCGCAGAATGGTGGTACAGGCTTATGAAAAGATGACTCATTTAACAAAAGGAAAATTAAATAAAAAAGCAGAACTTCGTAGAGTCTTGCTTCCTTAAACTTCAAAGATGAAGTGAAACTGTTTCAAAGCTTTCAAACAGCTGAATTATTCTCACTGCAGTTTTTACTGATTCTTTATCATCTTGTCTGTGAGGTTTACATTAATCACAGATGGAGATTTAGGTTGTAAGATGCAGCCATGCTTACAAACATGGAGTTCTGAGGCCAATTCTTCAAAAATTCAGTTCTACCCTAAAATAGTTGTTCAGCCTCTTTCTGTGGCATAGGAAGGCTGCAGTGGGTGGAATGAAAGGATTGCCCCATGTAGTGCCTGTCCCTTCCTACTGACCTAGAGGGAGTCCAGGAAGTTTATTTAGATAGGATGTATGGTTACTGCAGGCTTAGCACAGCATACTAATCCCTCACAATTGAAATGCCATGTACTTTAACATCTCCAAAGCATCTCTGGCTATGCTTCTGCAGAGGAAACTCATTTTCTCACTTACATATATCTCATGTTCTGCTTGCTGTTAGTTGTATAACCTCTATCAATACCAGCTGTACTGCCTTAAGTCCACACAAAGCAATGTGGCATTTTTGTCTGCTAAAGGATTGGAAGAATCTAAGTACAAGAGAATAGCGTATTTCCCTGAACCTGGCCTGTCACCTCTCTTCCTTCCTGGATTTTGTGAGTCAAAGCTACACTTCCGTCATCATGCTGCTTTCATAGGGGTTAGAAGAATAAATAGCTTTTGCCAATCCTTAAGAAACAGAGCATGGATAAAGACAGGATAAAGAAAACACTGTATGTCCTTGTTCTCAAGGAGAAAGTGATCATTCTTTTTGCAGAAAGTAGTGGCTTAGATTCCGTGATATCATATGAAATATGTAACCTGAGCCCATACTGACTTCCATGTAGCCAGCTGTGAAAATAATGGTAGTTCAGTGCAATTGCAGACTAAAGCAGAATGTGACTAAGTTTGTCATTCTAATGAAACATTCTGGTGCTGATAGTACCACATACTGAAAGCAGAGAAACTTGTTTAATATTAAAGAATGTATAAATAAAAAAACAATTAATAGTATTTTTATATAGAATTTTCAAATATTTTGAATTGTCTGATTTAGTGTGCTAAGCACACAGTATACATTTCTGAATACTGTAATTATTAATAATATTTGGGTTTTTCCTCACAGATTTCAATGGCAAACAAGACAATTTTGATCACTGATCTGACTGACTGCCCAACTCAGATCATGCAGTTCTACAGCTGTACCTTGAGTCCTGCTTCAAACTGATAACTTCTCATTGGAAACACATCCTTCCAGAAGGATCGCCAACCTAGATCCCCAAAATTCAAGCTGCAGGGAACCACCCAAACATCTTAGCAAACCTTTTCAAACTTGTTCATTATCTTCAGCTTTGAAAACATATGAATGTGGAACCAAGTCAGTATCCAGTATTTGAGGCTTTTGTTAGGTATGAAGAACAAAACCCAAAGCAAGTCAAAATGATGTTATTGCTCCACTTCAGCAAATTTCTACCCTCTGTAAGACTGCAGATGTTGGAAATGTGTTCTGGAGCTCAAAATATGGAAAAATATTCTCAACAGAATATTGCCAGTTCATAATATAGCCAGATATAATGTGACTTTATAATTACAATTACCAGATGACTGTTTCCTGTAATAAGAGAAAGTTTGGGTTTTTTTTTAAAGCTGGTGGATTGCTCAGTAACAAACAGAAGACTACCAGCTGTACAAGGAAAACATTGTTAGAAATATCAAAGTATTGTAAACAAAATAGGACTAATTAATTATGAAAGAAATACTAATACAGAGTGCTAGCCTCATCTCCTTTTTCTCTCTGTACCTTTAATCATAGAATTTAATTTTTGTTCCTTTGCTAAAAAAAATTCTGTCATTTTCTGTCCTAGCTTTTGCAACAGGCATGGGTCCAAACTTACTGCCTTAATTTAACAAAATTAAAAACAAAGTTCTAAAAATTTCCTACATTAATCAAGAAGGTTCTTAATATCTGTAGCATACACACAAGTCAAAGTAAGCTAAATCTATTTTGCTAACAAAAATTAATTTGCTGCTGACATCAAATTCCATAATGACTAATAAGTGCAGTAAAACCATAAAATCTGTTCCTTTTTTCATATACTGTAATTTTTTCCACCACTGCAAAACCCAGAGAGTTCTGATAACTTTCAAGGATCTGTTAATCTTACCTGTTGCAAAACTGTGGTACTCTGGTAGTAGCTTCTCTGTATTTGGAGGATTTCTATGAATATAGAAACACTCAGCATTCAATATTCCTAGTTTAGCCTTTTTCATGTTCAAGGTTTTATTCATATTATGCTTATTTTACCCTCTAAAGTTTAAAGCAAAAAAAAAGAAAATCAAAACTGATACACTATCCATTCAAAATGGCAAATGAAATACAGCAACTGACCCGACCTCAGCATGTTTTATGTTTTCAATACATTTTAAAAATAACTCTATATAATAGTGTTATCAAAATAACATGGATTGGGCTCCACTTTAACCTTTCAGGGTCTTGATCTAACGACATGCTGTTAGAATGATAAAGCGTCAAGAAGTCCTGCAGGTATCTGTAGAGCTCTGTAAGGCTACAACAGTGTGTTCCCATGTTATTAATTGCAGGATGGGTGTCTAAATTAGTTTATCAAGCAGGTTATCCGACAACAGCAACCACCACAAAACCTCAATTATCAAAACCCTTCTTTCAGGTAGAGATTAAGTATAGCTGAAAATCTGAAAATTATTTTGTATTACAAGAAGGCAAATTGGTAACTAGAGAAAAACTTACTGGTATTGGAAATGAAATGAAATTAAAAACTACCTGTTTTTAAATAGCAAAAAAATAATGTTAGCTAGGCTATTTATCCAACAATCACAAGCATTCTGCTGTGAGTGAAATTTCTTATAATGATCTCATTTGAAGGTAGCAGTGCCTCTATATAAATCTTGTTCCTCTGGAAAGAAGAAAGAAGACTCAGAATTGTCATCAGTTGTTCCCAGTAAAAATTCTACACTGTACTTTTTTGATAACAATACTGTTTCCCAAGACTCTGATATTGAAGTGAATTAACAACACATTATTTTATTCCCATGTCACAAAGTGTCCGTATTTCCTGGGTTCTCAGGATGAGATGCAAAACTTAAGCAGAATGGTTTTTTAAATATAAAACTAAAGGAAAAAGTATCAATGCAATTATCAAAGATAAATAAAGAGGGGCTAAAATGAACCAAAGAATTTGACTGAATCAGAAGAACCAGCTGGGAAAGCTGGGCTGATTATATTTAACCTGGATTGCTCATTTCTTTCTGTCAAGGAAAAGGTTTTTTTTTTTTAAAAGCAAGAAACACAGCATTATTCCTACCTCTACAAGGTGAGATTTTTCCTTCTGCTTCTGTGCTTGGTTTCTTTCTGGGCCTGCTGAGAAGAACCTGTGCCAGTGTAATTTTCCTTGAGTGGGGACAAGTGGAAAGTGACCTGGATGTGAGTCCTCTGCCCTGTGACTCAGTGCTCTTTGTTACACTGGCTGGAATTTGAAACAGATAATCAGGATTTTTCTACAGTTTAAAACTTTTATAAACATAGACATACCATGGGAGTGTGCCAGTATGATGACCTGCTACAGCGTGTGTTTGCCATCCTGTATTTATAGGAGAGAAATAGTGCAATCAGGTGTTAAATGTGAGTAGCTGTAGGCAGTATATTCATTTATCCATATATTCTGTGGAAATGCTGATGCAGCTGTGAGCACCAGTTACACTACATCAGGAGCAGAGGACTTGCTGCTGGACTTGCTGTTTCGTCTGTTGCAGAGGGTAATGTTTTATGTATTGTGGTCGATCAAATAAACAAGATACTTCTTCTAGAAGATGCTTCTTCTAGAGGATGTTTCTTTGTGTTCTGTTTCTGCTATTTGGTTTTTCATGGGCAATATAGACAAATTTAAGGGGTGAAGGGAAGGTTTATGGAGTTTTGTCTGCATGCATTTGCTTCAATAATTAATCTGTCTTTCAAGAGCTGTGAGCAAGCCACTCCTGGAGAGTCACTGATCCAGTGACAAGTCGGCTGTTTAATTTCACTGGACTCTTTAGTATAGTGTTTCTCTTGCTATTTAAATATTTCTGAAAAAAAAAAAAAAGAAAACTAAAATCTTTAAACAAGTTTTAAAAAGGAACTGATAAGTTATGCTAGTCATCAGACACTAATGTATATCATAAAAAAGGAAATACATATATATAATATAAAATATATAATAAAGAAATATTAAAATAGAATATAGATAAAACCTGCTTTTTTTAACCTATGCATACCACATATTCCTCAAATGTCAAATATGATGATCATGGACACCTCACAA